>JBBPOF010000946.1:0-14509 GCA_038091315.1 Porphyrellus cyaneotinctus | reverse complement strand
CATCAGGGTGGTACACCTTGACAAGCTCGTAATCTTGCGATTGCGTTTATCCCGATGACACAGGTATTGAGCGACACGAGTAACCAACACACGCGAGGAGACGCTCACAACGTGTCTTTATCTCGTCCTGCGATGCACTGCGTGGAAGGTGAAATATCTCGTGAGGTGCCGGGTTCGAGCAAATGGGGAATGGGAACGGGCTCGGGTGTCTTGAGGATGTGCTGGACCAGCGCAGGAATGCAGGCCGAATAGAAATAAATAATAGGAGACGCCGCCGTCGCTGGAGCACGCTCCTCGCGACGTTGGATGCAGTACAGACATACATGGTCGGAATGGATCGCGTGGGTACTTCCAGTGTGTCCATACGTCATCCACCACGTGACTTGTGTAAGTATATCTGGCTCGGTGATCTTGACCTTTCCACTCACGAAACTCGGAGAATTAGAAATAATGACGGGTCTCCTCGCGCCCGAGTCGTTATCTATGATTTAACAGTCGAGTTTCGAGATGGATTCCATGAAGCTGACAGTGCATGCGCAGGTTGTATGTGATCCTCGTGGAAGCGGTCGCGGGACCACATATACCGACAGGCAGCTGCATGAGAAAAGATACCCAGTTCTGCATATGAATACTTGTTCCTTTTGGAGACATCAAGCATGGTGCGTTGCACCACTGAACATGGCTACATGCAGTGTTTGACTCGCCCGTGGAGCGCCACAAAGCCGCGTACATGTGTCGCCACTATTAGCCTTGAACATGGCGGATGGCATTCCCAGGGCCTAGCGGGGATTTAATGGTGAGCACGATGTTCACTACAGGGGATGGAAAATGCCATTTCTATCTGAGGCGTTCACCATGGTCCAGTCGCGGATGTACATCCAGAATTCAGCAAGGTTCACCATGTGTTGCAGTGTAAATCCAGCATGAAGCTTGGTGAGGACACCAAAATTAGTGAATAGGTATTCACATTGTTGATGATGCGCAAAGAGATATGATGGGGGACGAAAGATATGATTCATACTACTGTCCCCTAATGTACAGTTCGTCTTATATACCATGGTAGTACTCAATGGACCGAGTAATCCATTGATTAGAAACTATTGAGTATTGGAGTGAGCATATACTTGGCCGAGTGTAGCTTGTATATGTTTGGCCTACACTTTTATGCTAATGCATGCAACACACATGATCGTGATTGACAGAATGTGGGAAGCCAACTGTTGGAGATGAGAGAGCAGCCGAGTAGTAGGAAAGCTGTAAATAAGGAGTGAATCAGAAGACTCTGAATCGGGCTTTGTAAATAGTGGTTAGAAACCATGGCCGAAGTGTAACATATTATATTGATGTGCTCAGCTTGCTCAGTGGAAGTTTATGGGGTGGGTTTGCCAATCCAAACAAAAGTGTCCAGAGCTGCAAGCGAGCATCTATTACTGTGTGAATGCTACCGCCATGTTTTGCGGCTGGGTGGCGAGCCCACGGAAAAGCCACAGGGCGGCGGCCCGCTACCATGTCTTCCGAGTCAACGCTGTCAGCGAGTAACGTATGCGGCTAAGAAAGGGCCAGGAACGTGGCGGGTGAGAATATCTGCAAATCACCATGACTAAGAATGTTTCCCAGCGTCCCTCATATTCGAGTCGTGGCACAGAGTTCAAGGAACGGAAAATGACAGGGCCGTCAATAGATGCCCGACGCTTGCAGTGGACAATGGCAAGAGAGCCACCATGTGCACGAACAACCAACTTCAAGTCGAGGGCAGCTGTAGTTGCGCCCCTCATCCAATCGACATCGCTAGTAATCATCCGCAGGTTCTCTCAAATGCACCTAAAGGTTCGATTCCTTATTTGCAGACGACAAACGGTCAATGACCAGCTTTTCAGTCTTATTCCAAAGGCTCAGTATCCTCGACCGACTGTTGACGCCACTCATCCTCATATCCATGGTCGTCGGCGTGCTCATCGGCGAGTTCGTACCTGGGGTGCAGCATGCCTTCGACACAGTTCAATTTTATAGCGTTTCTGTCCGTGAGCAGTATATTTACTTCCTACCAGTAGAAGAAGCGTGATCGATCGAACATTGTTTCCTTCAGCCATCGCAGTCGGACTCATCGTCATGATGTGGCCTATTCTCACCAAAGTCCGCTACGAAGCGCTTGGTCATATCCTCCTTTCCAGAAAACTATGGATACACATGGGCATCAGCTTCGTATTGAATTGGATTATTGGTCCTTTAGTGATGCTCGGATTAGCGTGGGCAACGCTGCCCGATCTCCCAACGTACCGTACAGGCGTTATCATGGTCGGGATCGCGCGATGTATTGCTATGGTCATGGTATGGAACCAACTCGCTGGCGGGGATGGCGAGTACTGTGCCCTCCTGGTCGTCGCGAATTCGGTGTTGCAGATCATACTCTATTCGCCATATGCAGTGCTCTTCATCAACGTGATTGGCTCGACTCAATCGTTGCACCTCCAATATGGCACAGTAGCAATCTCGGTGTTGATTGTACGTCAAAGTTGTTGTCGTCGATGCGGCTATATAATGACACACCTACAGTACTTGGGAATTCCCCTAGTGGCGGGGCTGGTCACTCGGCTCACTGTCATGCACTTCGTGTCAAAGCGATTCCTTCAGGATGTGTTTCTTCCGCGGTTTTCCCCACTCGCACTACTGGGTCTCTTATACACTATCATTGTCATGTTCGCCTACCAAGGACATCACATCGTACACAATCTCGGCCCCGTTTTTCGAGTCTTTGTCCCGATGATACTCTACTTTGTCATCATGTGGACGTCTGCCTTTGGTTTGCTTTATCATCTCGCTCGGAGAGAGGCTCGGCGCAGAAAATCGACCAACAAGACTTTTGAGTACGAAGTGGCGGTAGTGCAGGCGTTCACAGCTGGAAGTAACAACTTCGTAAGTGCACTCGTAGAGTCGCTTTTCTCCGCGGATCCACCTGAGTGTTTGTTTATCACAGGAACTGGCGATTGCTGTCGCCATTGCAGTATATGGCGTTGGCTCCGATCAGGCGCTAGCAGCGACTATTGGGCCGTTGGTAGAAGTGCCCGTGTTGCTCGCTCTGACGTGGGTGGCTCAGTTTCTTCGAATGCGGCTGGCTTGGAGTGGAGACCTTGATCTTGATCGGACGGTGTCGGTGGACAAGGAGAAGGGAGATGATCCCGAAACCAAAACTGAGTAAGAAAGAAAGTGGTGCCCGCGCTAATGTGGAAGTGCAAGGCGCCGTCGCAACTTCGTTTACACTACTTCATCCCTACACGGCAGTTCGCACCTTCGGGTGCTGTTCGCTTCACACATCCCTATCTTTCCTCCGTCGATTACATGAAACACACCCTCATTAACTCCCAGATAACAGTGCCCCGACAGTCTGCCCCACTTCCATCAATGGCTTCCTCCCCACTATCGTCCCTGCGAGGGTAATTCCCTGGCACGAGCAACACGGGTATGTTGACGTGGCAGAATTCACGGATCACTTGGCGACATATGCCGCAAGGTAAGATCGGTGTGATGACGTCCCTGGTTCTGGGTAGGTGGGAGGGGATGGCGTAGGTTTGATGGCGTAGGTTTCTCACGACGCAATGGCTATCGCGATAAACTCTATCTTGCCTTCGCTCTGTGATGGATTGATTGGTTGGGGGTACCAGTTCTCAGTGAGGGGAAATGAACAGACAGAGGATAACCGATCCTTCACGCTGTCTGTTCCGCGCATGCTAACGCACAACACTCCGATGTTCAGATATACCAGGAGTACAAGGGCATTGAAGTAATCATTAGTCAAGGCATCACCGAGTTCGAAGGAGGAATCAAATAGGACTTGCAGTACATACCCCGTACGATGCGTTATCGGATGCTGGCGCCATTGATGAGGGTGCCGTCCGTACTCGTCAATGGCGCACCGACGCAGAAATTGGAATGGCAAAGTAGGCATGTTCTCTGGCTTTAGAAGCATTGGGTGACGTCGTGGTTGATCTTTGGTAGAAGTATTTTGGATAGCTGCTTCGATGAGCGCTTCGCGCGATTTAGTGGACAACTTGAACATGAGATGAACTTGAAAGTGCACATTTGACGGTACTTACCCTCCACAAAAGAATTCATTCGGAGTTACCCGTAGGGCGAGGTGCTGATCGTTGTTCGGGCCGATTGCCGGCGGGGCTACAGTTCGGACGTACGCGTAAACGCCAAAAGATGACCTTCACTTTCTTCTTGCCTATATAGTCAATACGAGCCTTACTAGGACGTTACTGCGCCTCCCGAGAAAGCTCATATTTATGGATCCCTTTTTCTGTTCCGAACACATCTGCAAATGTCTATACCTTCATATCCTCCGACCGATAGTGCTTACACAAAGACCTACGATCGAGTCGAGGTAAGAGCATAATACGTCTGATGGAACTTGCATTAATTTGTACAGCTATTAACATCGTTGGGCTTCTCACAGGTCTGAGTGTACTTGTGCTCGAAAAAACATGTTCGAAAGCCACACATCAATTGATGAACAGTTTCATCCGACCCGATCCGGCTCCCCTAATTGCAATCGAAAGGCGGGTATTCCGCCGCGATCAAAAACAAACGTTTAGGAGAGCGCGCCACCGTTAAATTGGAACTCCACGACCAAAGAGACATCCGAGTCCCCTCTGCATCCCTGCACCTGTCCTCCCGCCATGATCACCCAACGGAACTTCGTACGCGCCGAGGATAACGTGCACGCCAGCTATAACTACTACTATTGGTTGACGCCAGGGCGAATAGTGGGGATTGCAGTCGGTTTGTTCCCCCACTTTGTTGGGTCGTTTGAGTGTGTAGTTTTGGACGCTCACTGGTCACGCAGGTGCCGTCTTGCTAATTCTTATCATCTTGGCCATGTTGATCACCGCCTGTCGTCGTCGCCGCGCCAAAACGAACTCTAATCCCAATTTCACTGGACTTCCTAGCTGGCAGGCGCCGCAGCAAGTCCAGGCGCCCTACGGGGCTGGTCCAACTAATGCAGGATGGAATTACCTAGTGCAAGGACCCGCCCCCTTTGACCCAATGAAGAGTGTTGGACACTCTGGTCAAGCGCAGAGTACTGTACCTTCGGAACATGCTCCCAACACAGCTGCTTATGGCGAGGCGCAGCCTCCCTCAGACCAAGTTCAGAGACACGCGTACACAAGCCAAGTCCCGAGCACCACGACTTCTGGTCAGGTACAGGGGCTTCTGCCGACAGATCAAGTACAAACCACTGTACCCTCGGCACAGGTGCAGAGCACCACACCTCCTGGACAATCACAGAGGTACGAGGCTCCTGGACAAATGCAGAGACATGCACCCTCGGTCCGAGTGGAAAAACAAGGTGCTCCTATTCCTCCACAACATGCGTACCCGCGAGGCACCTCGGCAACCAACGACAGAGATCCGAGTCCGCCTCCGTACTCGCCGGTAAGTGACCCTTTTCCTCTCGTGTAGCTTCACGGTTGCTCACATTCATGTCACCACAATTGCATCTTTTGAAGCATGACCCTCCCCCTTCCCTTCCTGCACGTATTGTGAGATAGGGTCACGCTGTCCGAAAAAGGGGTAGGTCCATGACGCATATGAGCCACATTTTTCTAGAATCTAACCTAAACTCATTTCCTGTCTGCCCGATGCGTCTTGTTCGGCGGCGCTGGATCCCACTCTATCACCTAGCGTCTTAACCAACCAACCAACCAACCACACTCACCTCTATCGCCGGCCAACTGACGACTCGTCGTTCTTTCATACTGAATGACACTTGGATTCTGTGGCTTCATCTCATCGTGGCTTCATCTCATCGTACTGTTTGTATCCTATAACACACTGCAGCGTCGAATACGTCTCCTAAAAGTACTATCGTTATCTCTCCCACGGAATGAGCACCACTCTTCATCTTGCTTCATCAACAAGCTCCATAATATGGCCATATTCAGCGACCTTCTGATCCTGGAACATTGGTTAGTCGCCCATTGGGGCTACAGAATACATATGGCAAAATGAAGGGAAGGTCGAACGTCGCGTGTGTTGCTTCGCGGGAAGTGACCTTTGTCGTGTATCAACGCAACCTGTCACTCGGGTTCTATTGCTTCAGATGGCATGTTCGCAGCAACTTTGAGTTCTGTTTGGAAACATCCTGTTCGCTCAGCACACGAGTGGAACAACGATGGGCCGTGAGTGCCTTAGCTTGAACGAGTCCGGGATACCGGAAGCACCCTGGAGCGAAGTGCAACCCAATGTGCAAGTCTTGTCGCAGGGTCACAAAGGTCGGTTTGTCTTCCGCGATTACTCGTAAATACACGCACAAAGATATGACCGTGGGTGTGAACGTGCATTCATACTTTTGCCTTGAAAGTATTGGGTCTTTCCCGCGCTAACCCCATGAGTGGTAAAATACTTGACCCCCACCTGACTGAGACAGATCTTTGGATTTCAGAAAGCGTAGAAGCAGTGAGAAAGACTTGGCGATCAGGCGAACCTGTGGAACTTTCGAATGGACCCCCGACTGTGATGTTGGCCGTATGTTGCATGTTACCTTCAGCCGTTCCATTGATGCGGTAATATGAATGCCACCTTGGGCCGATCTAAAAGGTATGATTTTTTGTCGTACGAGTGACGCTGCGCCAGCTGAAAACCTTGGCACTTGTCTACTACCTCAGCCTTACTTCCCTGGTCTATTCGGATTGACGACGGCGTAAACAATTCTAGGTCAGATGATCCGAAGATGCCACAGTTGCAGCCGGGAGTCCGCTCTGCTACTTAACGGCAGCAGACTTACCCAGATTGACTGACTCATAAAGGACATATTGGCTTACACGATGGGAGCATAGACTCCGGAACCAACATCCCGTGGGTACAACAATCCGTCTGGTGCCCTGCCTTGCTCTGTTCCGGACAGCAAATCTGGTCCAGTGATGGCGGCGGATTGCCTCCGCTGGGAATAACGCTGTTTCGAGTGGGAAACAATAAGCAAAATAGGAGGAAATGAAGGAATGAAAAAACGACTTCCTCACTTCCTTGTCCTCCGTGGTACGTAGCCACCGTTTTATGGATCACGGTGAGAACAAATCTGGCCAACAGATCAACCGCTCGTTCCGCACGTGATACGATGCCACCCCGTTCATTAATTCCGTGGCATTGAGAAGCCGTCCGTGCTAATCGATCAGCCACTTGGCAAACCCTCGTTATCTCGATTGCAGCGCCCGGATAACGCCTTGAGGAGATCTATCAGAAAGCGTTACGAACGAAATCCCAGTGAATGTCGCTCACACTTCCCTCGGATCCTCGCCCAATGTCCGAGAGGAGACAGGCCAGCCATGCCGCACCCATCGTTGACATGTGGCCCACTTCCGTAGTTGTCTACGTAACCCATGGTTCAGGTGTGGATATGCCATGCAAGGACTCATCTGTACAGGCGACCGACCAACATAACCCCGATCGTCAAGGTCTCTTACAAACAAACCAGTCAGTGTCACGTAAGGTAGGTAAGCTTGGAGCCATCATACCGCTTACAAAGTCCACCTCTCGCACGTGCCCGCAGCACATGGACCATGCCAACACTTGTCGCACGCGGTCGCCGTATCCCTTTTCCATTGTTGTCTTTTCATCCGCACGACACAGCTATAAGGCGACACGCCCATGCTTTCTCCGCTCTCAGAACATGATGGCATACATATGAAGTTTCTCTTCTTTTCTTCTCCGGACCTCCGAGGGAATGACCCGGGACGAGGCTAGTGCGACGGAAGTGGACTCGGACCGGGATCTAGGACCGCTGTTGGCCTTTGATCGCGGAATGGGCATATGCCAGGGTCGTGTTGACATGTCAGACAAGTCACCCCCTTTGTGAGTTACGGAACGCCACAGGCGCCCGTTGTCGTGTGGTTATTCATCCGGGTTTAGAAATGAGTGATGAGTGGAGTAGTGCGGAATGGTGAAACTTGATACCCTTGCATGACCCGTTCTTCACAGGGCTCAAAGGAACGGGTGAAATTCACGAACAGGATGAAAAGCAATGTTTAGGATTAGATGTGGAGACAAAGTTCACGCCCCAGAACGTGGCATGTGGACGTGAGATTGAACATGGTGGAGTGGTAATCTGCCCACATTACAGGACAGGTGTAAATGTTTCGAATGGAGCATTATAACATACCGCCAAACCACTAATATTCATTTAAGATAAGGCTTTCAGGCCTGATAAAACGAGTCCACCCGCGAGGCTCAGGCCCAGGGACTCGCCAACTTTGCAAAAATAAGTCGATGAACATCCGCAAAAAGTATACCGACTTTGTACAGTGTGTCCTGAAATATCTTGAGGGGGGAGCGCTGGTCGACAGTTCTTCGACGCGGTGCTTTTCGAAGATTTTGAAGTGGCTTGATCGTTTCCTATTTAAGTTAGCTCCATCAACACAGTGGGGCAGGGGTATACCATTGACCCTGATCCACGGCGATGTACGCGCGAGAAACCCGGAGATGAGTGAATGGTCAACGATAGAGTGGCCTCTGTCAGCCTGTCTCACCACAGTACAAGACTGCGTGTGGAAGCACAGATGGCCGTCGGGATGAGAGCAACAATTAGTCACCATGGAATTCAACGTGGAGAATGGAAGGACTAGTTTGCAATGATCACTGAGACGGAGGGTTGTGCAGCGCCAACACCCAGACAGGGGCAGACGAATAGCACTGTCGGTCCTAAACTGCGTCGCATTAAAAAAAAACGATAAAAATATGAGACGCGTAAGTATATGGTCGAGAATAATTTGAGGAATCGAGGTTATTATTTTTGGAGTACTGAGGTAAATTTGAGGTTCATGAAGTGTCTCGAGCGATCTTTGACGTCGCTTAGGATTATGTGACCACGATCAGGCACAACGGCGGCCGCATGGGGGTTGTGATGTCGGGGAGCAAGGTGAAGCCTCGGATTGCGAATGGCAGATGCGATCGAGTCCTAGACGTGGAGGCTAGGAGGGAAACACAGCGAGGACCGGGGTGCAATTGACGCATGCAAACAAATGCTCCTGATATCATTGATCACACTGGCAGCCGCGATGACCATGAGGAAGAGAACACGGAAGCCCGTTATCCCTTGATGGTGAAGGGGATGCGTTTGAACGACAAATGCATTAGCCGAGGAGTACATGGAGATGAAGAGAGTGGATGGGGAGGGTTGGTGGGCATTGGGGGATATGTCCGCGAGGATGTTGGGTGGTCATCGGAGTCGAGTGGTCGCTGGGTTGAGACGCATTGGTGCTGCGGAGAAGAGCAGAGAGTGCAGAAGCTCTGATTGGCCAGCACACCCAGCAACCTCGGGGTCGTTCTTCTTTCCAAGAATGGAAATCACTGGCGAATCCGGGGCTGATCCGGAATGGGTTTGTCGTTCGCGATGCTGGGAACCCGGATCTGCGACTGAATCTGATGCAGCGCCGTTTGCGGTTGTTGCGTTCGGCACCCGGGCGCGGAATAATTACATGCTGCCAGTGGAAAGATACAAACTTCAAAGACCCCACCCAAAAGGCTCCCATCCATTCTGCTTGTTGCCCCTCTCTCTTTGACCTGTACTCCCATCATCACTCTCTCGCATCCCCTGTGCGCTTCTCTCTCAAGAAATGGGTCGGAGAAAGATCGAAATTCAGCCCATCACAGTACGTCCTGCTTCCATACCACCCACCCCATCATCTCCAATTTTACTTACCCTCCTCCCCTTTTCCATCTTTGTCTCCGAATCGCCAACAACTCCTTATACATAGCACGAGCGTAACCGCTCTGTCACTTTTTTAAAGGTAGCCCTTCGGCTATTTTTGTTTTCCCCCGGCTTGGCACTTATTATTATTATCTGCTCGTCATCGATCCACAGCGCAAGAATGGTCTCTTCAAGAAGGCATATGAGCTCGGTGTGCTTTGCTCAGTCGATGTCGCCGTCATCATATTCGGTTCGTCCTTTTCCATCCTCGTCCCCTCGTCTCATCTCCGTGTCTCCAGAGGAACGTCCCGGTCATCATCTGAAACTGTACCAATATTGCTCCGGTGACATTCACGACATCGTTCAACGTCATGTCAGAGTACGTCACCTATATCGCTTGATAACCTCTGACACCCACTTATCGGCCGATTAGTACGACGGAGAAAAGGACACGCGCACTCCTCAAGATTTTGCTAACAACGCGAACGCCAAAGCCGATGACGCTGGCGATGGCGACGATGACGATCCAGACGACGACGACCCAGAATCCAACTCACGCGCCGGGAATAAAAAACGCACAGATACCAAACCGAAACAAGAGTTCAGTCACAACGCTAAACTCCCTCCTCCGGGAAATGATTTGGAATTGAACGTCGATGTTTGTACCAAGGTATTGACCAGCCGCCACACACTTACCCACCTATGGCAGGTTAACGATTATCGGCCTATGACTATTCCTCAGCCACCTATGCCGCTTCACCATTCTACACAACTGCCCCCCGCAAGCGGCATTTCTTCGCTTCCTGTCTCAACGGAACGACACACCTCTACTGGTCGGTTGATCCCTATCGACGATCAAATTAGCTCTCAAAAGAAGCCCCGTCTAGCCCCTAACGTCAGTGCAAGTAGCAACCCAAAACTTACCCCTGATGATTCCATGTATAACGGTTACCTCCCTTCCCCTACCTCTTCCCACCCACCTACCCACTACCGCCAAAATGGCCACGGCTCACATCAACTAAATTACAATTACCTTGGCGTGGCCGCCTCCACTCCACAGCAATCGTTTCTCCCCTCATCGTCCTTTGACTTTCCATCCTCTTCGAGGGGTGCCCCAATATCACGGACAGCCGGATATAATCAACGATACCCTCATCATCAGGATCCCCAGATACACGGAATTTATCACCAGCTAATGCGACATAATCTACCTCCTGGACAAACACCAAATGGTTCCAACTCACGCCCCCAACAGTCCCCAGACTTACTTTCTGCGTTTCTGGACAATGGCGACGATCATCGACCACCACCAACACAACAATCACATTTTGCTCCATTAGACTGGCCATCGCATGGCTCACCCCAACCACAAGCCCCACCACCGCAGCAAGAGTCTGGTGGGTAACCCCAAATTTCTCATCGCTACGCAACTCAACTATTCTCAGGACACTCTGGAGACACGAACTGGCTCGACTTCCTGTCTCACAGTGCGCCACAGCCTAGCGGACAACAACTCCATATGTCACTTCCACCCACCAGCGGTAGGGACGGGTTATCGTGGGAGCGCGATCGAGATGTGGACCACTATACACCTTCGGAACGCGGCGGACACATTGATAAGATGACGAATGGTGCAGGGCTCATCTCCCCTTCATCGCGCAAGCGACCGCGTTCGGATTCCGTTGCGGACGACGGACGACCCTCGCCGACCACGCGAGCCAAAGCCGGCGTTGGCCATGACCCGCTGGGAGTGAACAGTGATGTACATGGGCCTGGTATTAAAGAGGAATGACAGGAATGGCTTTGAATTTATTTGTTTCTCACTCCGCGCTCTCATCCTCACTGGCCTGTTCACAATTTCCTCGATCTATAGCCTAACTGTGACCCTGCGTTTCAACATTGCTTTCGAAATATTTGACATTAATGCTGAGACGCTCATTGTCACATGGCGATCGTCAGATAATGTTTATGTTGTCAAAACGAGTATGTACTAGTATAAGTGCAGGGACGTTTTGTTATCCTATTTCACGAACCATCATTTTTGTGACTTTTCCGATAATGAAACAACTAATTATTATGAGTTCTTCGACGAATCCCGTCATGTCTCGGGCCGAGATGGTCGACTGCGGTTCCACGGTCATATCGCGCGGTCTGGCGGTGATCGCACCACCAGAGCATGAGCGCACACCCTTCATACGGTTTTCTGCTGGCACTTACCAAGGAGGTGGCAACGCGTACGTCACAACTTCGCTGCAGCCCAACACGGTCTGTATGCGGTTGGACGATGTGGCCCGGCCATCTAACTAGTCACGGTCGGGAGTGAGCGACGCATACCTTAGGCAAGGTTGTGTTTGGCGTTCCAGATTCCTTGTTGACACAGACACAGGCATTTATCTATACGTCGGGTGGATAGAGCCGATGATCTGTGTAGTCATACTGATTTCAGCGTTCAGTCCAAGCAGCAGTTACCCGTTCGGATAAAAATCCCTCCCCGTACAAACACCAACAGAAGCCCTAGGGACCCAAGGCTGTTCATATTGGACGGGTTTGGCCTACCTGCGACCGCGACTAGAAGCATGACGAAACGATATCCAATCCGTCCATCACTTCGAGATGACGACTGCGGCATTGAGGCGGCCCATCCGCCCATCCGATTCTCTGATTCCGCCTTTCGTCGATGGTCGGATTGCGGCACTGCTTAAATTGATCAGTCATCAGCTCCGGTAAGATCACCGTGTGGCTATGGAGCTCGACTCGAGCGTCTGGCCCAATTCGTATGTGCGGACGTTGTGAGCCCGCTCTGCGGAGCGCCGTGAATGATTGTTTGCGACAAAAGCGTGGGTACACAGCAAGGAACGAGGTTGCCGCATCAAGACACGGAGATACTGACAAACCGACGCTGCCCCAGCTTAGTGAGCGGAATGATCACGCGACAAAAGTGCCTGGAGAGCCTGTGGTGTGAGGAACGTGCCTCGTGCTTCACCCCACTGATTCGGGTAGGTAAGGCTAGACCCATTTCCAGGTGGAGCTACGCCCTGGCGCAGTGCTCCGAATCGTATCATGATATGATGGCATGATTGAATTCTTGATAAGCCGTGCCAGGTACCAAGTTCGATGGGAGCGGGTAATTGAACCTGCTCGGTCAGATCCTGAGGAATGTAATTTTTAACCAGTGAGGACGCAGGATCTCGCCGCAACCACATCTGGCATGCGTGCAGGAGAACGTCATCGTTGTAGTGGGTCCATCTGAAACTGTATTGTGAATGACTGTCCTTGATATCTTGTACAATACCATGGGTTTATTGAGGAGGGGTGTGATCGATGTCAGACGAACCTTCACCTCTACTGATATCGGTTATCGTTAAATGGAACCCATCATCGAGGGAATAAATTGAGATGGTACAGGCTTTAGTCATAGCACTTTACCGTCCCAAATCTCTTCTATAGTACTCAGCCTGGGATCGCAGGGAAGCTCGGCTGATGAGGTGGGATCCTACTGCGGGGGTCCACAGGTAGCTTAGTGATGATTCAGGTAACTCGTATAACATATTCCGCAGTATTGTTTACTCACCCGAAGATGCAAAGACCTCCTTGATGGACTGGTACACGTATCTTTGCCATCTCTGTTTCCAAGTGTCACACATCTCCGACACCAGAATTTACCCGATTTTTGTGCGAAACTCGTGGTACGCAGAGGTCAGCGAAGCATTACGTATCATTGCCGCTGGACTGATGACGTTCAGAACTTACCTCATGGATGCAACCCCCCGATCCTCGATAGTACATAATATGTGGGCTTCGACGGATGTTTTGATGGCATGAAAACCGTAACCTATATGGAACTCATGTTGGACATAATAAACTACCACCTTTTGCTGGATTCACAGTAAGGTGACCTCGACTGTGAGCGTGTGTTGACTGAGAAACCAAGTCGATGCAGGCAGTGCACATTCTGAGTCACTGCACAAAAGACCAATTGATTGAATTCAAGTGTGGACCGCTTACTTGGCACGGTCGTCATGTAAATGGATGAAACATGCAACACTGATTTGATTCGTGTGTAGTATCATATTCATATTTTCGGGGCGATGAGTTGCCGTTTGGACGCGCGATACTGATCCATTGCAAATTTAAATGAACGATTTGTGCGACGAGCATCATGGAATTGTCCGACAGCACCACTGCGGTTACGACAAAGCCACCACCACAAAGCTTACAAGCCGCGATCAATCCATTTGGCAGCAGGCATTTTCCTTCTACCGTCGCATCTTGAAGCTCGGATCTGATGCTGGATACGACAGTCCGTAATGGCTTCGATAGCATGCAGTGGCTTTCAAAGCCGCTATGGACGGTTGCATCCTCGTAAACCACATGGCTCCACTACATCCGCAAGTCATACTCGATGATGCACTTTTCGGGAACCCGTCGGCGCCAAGTTTTCAGCGGCGTGCTTCACCATGTAACTGAATCCGAGCACGAATCCGGGAGAACTTTCTTTGCGAGGCGATGAAACGCCATGATGTATTACATGGTCGCAAGTCTCGGTTTACAACCGCAGCAGAAAAAGCTGGTCATGATTTTTGACAGGGATGGCGCGGCAACTGCACGCTCCAATTATTCGCAACGTATCCAGGGACTGGTTGGGACTTTTTGTGAAGAGTTTGATTCTTGGAGGAACGATGTAAGTTCTGCCGTTTCGGCTTGACATCACGAGCATACCTGCTGCGCGCTGTCTCGTTTGCCGCGTATTCTGTCAAAATTCTGCTGAACCATTGGCTGACCTGAAACGCCATATATCCCACCTTCAACGGATACCGGACGGGAAAG
>JBBPOF010000945.1:0-14521 GCA_038091315.1 Porphyrellus cyaneotinctus | reverse complement strand
CCATTTCAATTCTGAAGGATGCTGTCCAGCTCACTCCTGATGGTCACCCTGACAAGCCCCACTATCTTAACAACATCGGCGACTCTTTTCTCACTTGTTTTGAGCGCCTTGGAGAGCTGAGAGACCTTGAGGAGGCCATTTTGGCTCTGAAGGATGCTGTTCGACTCACTCCTGATGGTCACCCTGACAAGCCTGGCTGTCTTGGCAACTTCGGTAACTCTTTCTTCACTCGTTTTCAACGCCTCGGAGAGCTGAGGGACCTCGAGGAGGCTATTTCGACTCAGAAGGATGCTGTTCAGCTCACTCCTGATGGTCACCCTGACAAGCCCCGCTGTCTTAGCAATCTCGGCAACTCCTTCTTCGCTCGTTTTCAGCGCCTCGGAGAGCTGAGAGGCCTCGAGGAGGCCATTTCGACTCTGAAGGATGCTGTTCGACTCACTCCTGATGGTCACCCTGACAAGCCCCGCTGTCTTAACAACCTTGGTAACTCTTTCGTCACTCGTTTTGAATGCCTCGGAGAGCTGAGAGACCTCAAGGAGGCTATTTCGACTCTGCAGGATGCTGTTCAGCTCACTCCTGATGGTCACCCTCACAGGTCTGGCCATCTTAACAACCTCGGCACCTCCTTCTTCATTCGTTTTCGATGCCTCGGAGAGTTGAGAGACCTTGGGGAGGCCATTTCGACTCTGAAGGATGCTGTTCGACTCACTCCTGATGGTCACCCTGACAAGCCCCGATGTCTTAACAACCTTGGTAACTCTTTCGTCACTCGTTTTGAACGCCTCGGAGAGCTGAGAGACCTCGAGGAGGCTATTTCGACTCAGAAGGATGCCGTTCAGCTCACTCCTGATGGTCACCCTGAAAAGCCTGGCTTTCTTAATAACCTAGGCAACTCCTTCAAAACTCGTTTTGAATGCCTCGGGGAGCTGAGAGACTTGGAGAATGCAATTTCCTTATACTCCCACGCTGCCTCCTCTCCCTTCGGCTCTACTCAGCATCGATTCTATGGCTCAAAGCAATGGATATCATGTGCCCGCGTCATACAACATGACTCTCTCCTCCATGCATATTCTGCTGCTATTAGCCTCCTTCCCCATCTCGCATGGATTGGCCTTTCTCTCCCACACCGTTACTCTCAACTCATGCAAGCAGCCGATGTAGTGCGGGATGCTGCAGCTGCAGCTTTAGACTCCGGATTCCCCGATATTGCGGCAGAATGGTTGGAACAAGGACGCTCGATAGTCTGGGGAGAACTATATCAACTTCGCGCGTCTCATGAGGAGTTGTCGTCTGCATATCCGGATCATGCCCGTAAACTTCGGGAACTGTCTGCCGCATTAGACCATGCGGGTTCTGCCCGCGAACAATCTTGGTCTATATTCATGGAATGCCACAGCACGGTTCAGGAACTGCCCCATACTGGGGTGACTGATGAATCTTTGTCCGCAGTATTCCAGGAAGCTCAACGCACATTGCGCCGTGCCAAAGAATCATCGAATCAGGAAGCTGACAGACATCGTAAGCTTGCGATCGAGCGAGACCAATTACTCCAGGAGATTCGCAGGTTGCCAGGCTTTGAGCAATTCCTCCTCCAAAAATCGTTCTCTCAGCTCCGTGCTTCAGCGCACTCTGGGCCGGTGGTCATACTCAATGCCGCAGAAACCCGGTGCGATGCGTTGATTGTTCTTGCTAACGTGGACCACGTAATTCATGTCCCACTTCCCTTTCGCTTCAAGCAATTGGTTGATTTGCAGAATACTCTGAAGCATGTCGTTCGTGATGCAAGGAATGCAGAGATAGTAAGGAGTGAGGGTTTCAGATGGGAATACTTTTTATCTCCTCTGTGGAAATGTGTTGTCAAGCCAGTCCTGGATGCTTTGGCCTTTGCAGTATGTTGCCGCGTTGCTTCAGTTTCAGGCTAATCCATTCATTTGTCTTCGAACAGACACCTGGAGACACATCACGCATCTTTTGGTGTCCGACTGGCCCTATGGCGTTCCTTCCTATCCATGCAGCTGGGTTTTATGACGACCAGTATGCGGAACCCGGACACAAAGTGTTCGATTTTGTCATCTCTTCATACGTCCCTTCCCTTTCCATTCTTACCCCATCGCCCGGTCCCATTGTGGTACCTAGCGACACTCTCCGCCTCCTCCTTGTTCCTCAGCCTGACTCAGACGGCCATTCCCGACTTCCAGGTGTAGTCACTGAGTTGAAATACATCAGGGAGGTAATCCAAAACTCTCCTTTAGCATGCACCATTGCCATTGAATCCTCCGCCGGAACAGTCGAAGAAGTACTTTCTCTGATGAAGGAGGCGGACTGGGTTCATTTTGCATGCCACGGCATCCAAGACCACACAGATCGGACCAGCAGTGGACTTTGTCTCGCTGATGGACGCCGCTTGAAACTGCGTGACATTATCGCATTGTCACGTCCTCGCGGTGGGCTTGCCTTTCTCTCCGCATGTCAGACGGCAAAGGGCGACGAGCGTCTCTCCGATGAGGCCGTCCATATTGCAGCGGGAATGTTATTTGCTGGTTACGGTGGGGTAATTGGTACGATGTGGTCGATCAGCGACAGTCTTGCACCTGTCGTGGCCATGGACGTATACCAGCGACTGTTTGAAAAGGACACGAGGCCGGATTATCAGGATGCTGCGCGAGCGTTGCACGAAGCAATTGGGAATATTCGAGATAGTGGCCGGGCGTCGTTTGGCGAGTGGCTTCCGTTCATCCATGTAGGTCTTTAAGTATTCAAGTGTCATTTTGAAACGTCTTCTACTATATTATATGTATGCCTCTCATTGCACACGGATAGGTTGGTCATGTATGATGATCTCTCTGAGAACACTTACAATGTGCATACCGTCTTTGATGAGCTGATTAGGTATTCCGTACTAGCGTCCCATTTTGCAATCGTGTCCGGGGCGTACTACCTGCGCCGCCAGAAGCGGGTTCGGGGATGTGACGTCGTCGGAAACTTGAAAATCCATTTCCCAGATCATGCTAATGCGCCTTCCCGGCTCGTAGTGGCAGTGATCTGACTCCATCCTCAGGCCTCAGGTTGCACTCTCAGGCTGAGTACGACCGCAATGTTGGGTCGTGCACATCGCTCTGAACTCCCAGAGGCCGATGGCGGCGGCGATGTCATCTCAGGCCGCACAACCTTGATTCTTTACGCAACGGAATCTAGGAAGTCGCCAATCGAATCGCGCTGAGAGAGTGCCGCAGGGGGCGCCACTTTCAATGTCGTGTGTGCAACGCTGGATCTTATCCCCGGTGCCAAGTTGACTCGTCGGTTGACGAATCTCGGAGATCCTGTAAGCTGGCAGCATCAACCTCAGATGGAAACAGATACGCCTCTTGCAGTGGAGCGTGTTCCGCTGGGAGCTCCGATCGATTGTCGTTGCAGCCCAAGGATTGAATTCCCTACAAAGCAAAGCATATCTGCGTGTTCGACGATTCTGAACACCAACGTTTAACCGTATAAGAGAGATTGCTTCCACTAATCAGTGGGTCGGTCACATCCTTTGCTGGTGCGAGTATGCAGCCAGGCAAGGTATGACCTGCTTTCTTCTTCCTAGTACTACACGCGTGTAATTCTATTATACATCTGGTGGCTCCATATGCGTACAATGCCCACTCAAAAACAGTAAAAGCATGTCATACACTGCAAGCCTCACGCACCATTAGTTCCTTTACCCGAGCCACCGACCGCCACCTCGAGCGCCTGCTCCAAATCCCTCACCAAATCCTCCCCCTCCTCCACCCCAACCGACAGCCTAATCAAATTCTCCCCGATCCCAAGCACCTCCCTCTCCGCCTCGGGTATGGTCGCATGCGTCATCTTCGCCGGCACCTCCGCCAAACTCTCCACTCCTCCAAGCGACTCTGCCAACGAAAACAATCTTGTCGCAGTCAAGAGCTTGCTCGCCTCGGACGCGCCGCCTCGAATCCGGAAGGACACCATCCCGCCATAGGGAAATCCCCCACGAGCGTCTTCCGGGAGCGCATCCACGAACCGCTTCGCGTGCGGCGCCAACTGACGATAGGCCACCGCATTCCTCGGGTGTGTCGCCAACCCGGGATAAATGACCTCCTCTACGAACTGTGACCGTTCCAACGCCTGGGCCACCTTGAGCGCATTCATCCCGTGCGCCTTCATCCTCAGGTGCAACGTCTTGGCACCCCGCTGGGCCAGCCAGCAATCGTACGGACTCGGAATCGCGCCGTGGGCGTTTTGCAGGAACCGGAGCGTTTGTGCGAGCTGGGCGTGGTGGGCGGGAAGAATCGCCGCGCCCATGACCACATCGGAATGCCCGTTGATGTATTTGGTAAGACTGTGTACGACCACATCGGCTCCAAGGAGGAGCGGAGATTGATAAAAGGGCGACAGGAACGTATTGTCGACCACTACAAGGGGTCGAGAGGGGTGCGAACGTACAAGCGATACGATCCGGGGTATATCCACGATCCGTAGCGTGGGGTTTGTGGGTGTTTCTATCCACACGAGCTACATCCACCCCTGGCATCAACGACCTGCAAAAAGTGACACAGAAACCCAGGAACGACGTACCTTGGTGTTGGGTCTAAGCGCGGCCAACACTTGATCGTCGTCGGCGTTCTCAAAGTCGAGATATGTCGTATCGACACCTTGGATCTGCGGAGCGACCCGCGTCAAATAGCGGAACGTCCCGCCGTACACGTCGTTCACGCTGAGCACGTGAGCGTTTGATCCCACGGCTTGCAACAGCGTCGCCGTCGTGGCGGAACCAGAGGCAAATGCGATCGCATAGGCACCCCCGGACTCCAATGCGGCCAGCATGGTCTCCAACGCCTGGCGATTAGGATTCCCGGAACGAGAGTACTCGAAGCCCTGGATGAACTCGGTCAGTGGTGTCTTGCTACGATCAAGAGGGAACACAGTACCTTGTGGTTTCCGACCCCGTCTTGTTTGTAGGTCGTACTGAGGGATATCGAGGGGATGACTGCCCCCGTCTCCGTGTTGGGCTCTGACCCGACGTGAATGGCACGTGTGCCAAAGCCGTCAGGGTGAGAAGACTGTCTCTTGAGCGAATGGCTGCCGCCGTTTACGACGTTGGATGAAATGTGGGTGACTGTCATGGTTAGGGTGCCTTCGGGTCTAGAGAAAGGTTATGGAGTGCATGCCAGTGGCTTTTTATGTACTCGGCATGACATGACTGATGCAAACTATAGCCAAGATGGCGAATCGCGATTGCAATTGGCTGACAAACCGGGTTGTAAGCAGAACCTCTAATTATAATTCCATACGCGGCGAACACAAGACCCGGCCCTGGATGATGGATGATCACCGGAACATGCAGTGTAGAAACGGAAACAATCTTGCTGTCATTACAACGAACGAGGGCTGCATAGGATTATTCACAAATCGTAAATAAAAGTCGAGCAGCGAATTGAGAAAATTCAATAAACTAATCCAACGGAAAAGGGGGAAAAAAAGCGGGTCATAAATGCCATCGCGAATCCTCCACATTATTGATTCCATACTTTTTTTTTTTTTTTCGCTTAATCCTGTTTCACTCTCCACAACACTGCCGCCGTCGCAATGCTGACAACCAACACGCCCACAGCCGCAGTCATATTCAAATGAAGCTGCAAGAAACGCGTTATTAAACATGACGAGAACGAGACCGTGAGATAACAAACAGCCCCAGATGCGCGCAACGGCATTTCCGCCTTGGAATCCACTACAATTGTGGAAGTATTCAATGGTGGCTGCTCGGGAGAGTCCTTGACCGACGGTGCCGGCGTGAACGGATACTGAGCTGCACGCTCGAGCACTTGGCTGCACGACGCTGGCTCGCTCTCCGCTATTGATGGGGAGGGCGACCGCGATCGTGTATATCGATCCGAAACACGTCGTGAGCCTGGGTTCGATCCAATGTCCTGCTCCCCATTGACCACCCCTTCTATCATTTCAATAGAGGATATTGGTGAACTGGATCTAGAGCGGCCTCGGGAAGAACTTGACCGTCGTCGTCGTGACTTTGTCCGGCCGGGGTTCGACGCAACGCTGACGGGACTTGGGGGTGTCACTAGTCCACCTCCTCCATTGAGCTTGATGTCGCCGTTCGGAAACCGGTCGTGCGAGTGCAATGCTACATATGATGTCACGCCAGCATTGATCTTGGCATCCAATCCGAGTTCGAGCATTCGGGCCCGGTTCTCCCACTCTTCCTTGGCCTTGCTGAGTCTCTCCCTTTCTTGTGACCACTCCTCCTGAACAGCGCTCCATTGACCCTCGACGCTCTTCTTCCACTCGTTCAGCATCGCCGTCAACGATTCTCGTTCGGTGTCGCGAGTCGGTTCTCGCACAGCCTTGAGGATCTCCGCCTGAGCAGCTTCATGGGCAGACGTCTGTTGCTTCAATTGTTGCTGAGTCGCCTCGACGAGCTCTTCCAACGCCGCAATTTTAGATTGCAACTGTGAGATCGTCGTCTGGGCGGCGGCGTGTTGTGCCTGGAGCGAGTTATTGAACTCCACGGCCGTGTCTATTCGTCCGCTGAGCGCCGATAACCGCTCGGCCAACTCGTCGATAGCGGCTGACGCGGGGTCGTGAGATTGCTGTAACGGTGACGATGATCGGTGTGTTCGCTTCGCGTTCGGGGACTCTTCGTCATCCTCGACCATGCCCATTCCGGTAGGCTCGGGCGTCCGCGGACGTCCAAGCTCTTCTCGGCGAAGCTGACGCTCCTCGTCGTCCTCTTCCTCGGGAGCCAACTGATCTTCGTCTTCCTCGTCTACCCTCTCCAGACCGTGCTGAATGATAGTGCGGATGCTAGAGGCATCGTCATCGTCTGCTGAATAGCTATCATTCCGCATGTCACCATGACGTTGCGCATCATGGTGTCCAGATGGTGAGCCTGCGGCGTGTCGGGACAGTTCGAGCTCGCGTTTCCGTTCGTCCATGAGTTCACGTAGTGATGCCACCTCGGCCTTGATAACTTCGTGCTCTGCAAGCATGTCCTCGAGTGCGCGCGCCTTGTCGACGTGCGTTGCCAACGACGCTTGTGTCTCGTGAAGTTGAGTGCGTAGTTCGTTGAGCGCGGCGGCCGGAACAGATCCGGAATCGACGGGTTGCGCGGGCTCGTGTGCTGGCTGAGATTTCGGTACGCGGACAGGTGGAAGGTTGGGAGGAAAGGGTGGGACGTTGGGTGGCTGTGGGACGAGTTGTCAGCGAAATGTCGACTGGTAAAATTGATGAAAACTCGCCATGGTACCGTCTAACGTGTTGTGGATATCGGTCATCGCCGTCGTCAACGAGTGGAGCTCGGCGCCAGTCTCACGACTTTTCTGAAGTTCGCCTTGTAGACGACTGAGGATGTGGTCGAAGCTGAGGCCGCTTTTACCCGGAGGTCGCATGCTGCCGCCCATCCCACCCATTCCACCTAACGCTTGGGACTGGAAAGTCGGTCGACGTTGCGCGGGCGGTACTGCTTGTCCCTGTGCGAATGAAAACTGTGAGGGAGCCCCAGAGGTGCTGGGCTGCGATGGACCCCCTGGCATGGCTGTGGGATTGTGCATGCGCTCTACTCGGGCAGCGTCCAGGACATCCTCTTCTGTAAATATGCAGAGAACACGCGCTGCAACCTTGTGGTGGATGGTGGTCTTGTTGTCCTCGCCGATGATGTCGATACCGAATTCCTGGGCAACACTGGAATGAAGGATGAAAATGGAAAAATGAAGAAGGAACATACCACGATATCGTCATTTTTGAGTTCAAAGGGCTCTGATTCGACGCCCTCTGGACTGAGACGTTCGCCGTTGATGAATGTACCGTTTGAACTCTTGACATCCTTGATGAAGATCTGGGAGAAGAGAAATGAAGAGAGAGAAGGATCGAGTGCGAGAGAGATGGACCTTTCCGTTCTCCTCCCACACTTCTGCATGCTGTCTTGAGAGGACTTTTGAGTCAAAGTAGCCGTTTCGCTCTGCAGGGACCGTTTTGGCGTTTGTTTGACGGCCAATCTTGACGCGCTGACCGCCAACTAGTGCGATGTGTTTTGGAACGAAGGTGTCATTGAGTGGATAGAGGTAGAGGGCGGGGAAGGCGGGCTGGTTGTGCGGGGATGAAAATGGTGGTGGTGGCATCGCTCTTGGGAGGGTCGTCGACGTTCTGTTTGGTGGTTGTCGCCGCCTCTGCCTGCTTACCCAATACTCCCTTCTTCGGTACAAATCCCACGCCGGGGGAACACGGCGACCACGACGTCACTTGATCGATGAAAACGTTTATCGCCCTTTTTCTTCCTCTTGCTTGCATATCTGTATCTGCCGAGCTCGTCCGTCTCCCAACCCCCGATGAACAACGACTTGTCGAGGTCCTCGGTACCGAACCCATATGGATGACCGAGGGCGACAAGCTAGGGCTGTCGTTCATGGATCTCACCAAACACGAAGACCTCTTCACGTCGACGGATTCTTCAACCAAAGACACTGGTGCGTGCCAATTTTTGTGCAAGCTTTCTGACTGGCGTCCGCCCAGGGTTGCTCAATGAATAGACAGTTGCTGCAGAATGGCCCCTCCTTCGGCACCAGGAAAAGGTCCACCAAGTCGTCAGAAATATGAAAGTAGAGGAGATGGTGCACAATCTCGGTAACCTGACGGCATTTTATAATCGTTACTACCGCTCCCAGTACGGCGCCCAGAGCTCTCGGTGGATTTACAACAAAGTACTCGGGGTATGTCTTGGGGTGTTCCTTGGTCTCGTTCTCCTCACTAATGCTTGTAGATCGTGGCAGAGGCCCCTCCAGACGTCCGCTTATCCATCGAAACATTTACACACGAATTTCCCCAGACTAGCGTGATTGCACGCTTCGAGTCTACACGTCGATTCCAACCAAACCATACGACCAACATGCCAGTCATCATCATCGGGTCCCACCTGGATTCTGCCAACTACGAATCTCCTCTGCTTCCGGCACCAGGTGCTGACGACGGTGGTTCTGGAACAGTCACCATTCTCGAGGCCTTTAGAGCACTAGTCCAATCCGGTTTCCGGCCCAATGTCCCCTTAGAATTCCATTGGTATGCTGCGGAAGAGGGTGGACTTCTCGGTAGCCAAGATATCGTCTCGGAATATGTATATCAACGCAAGGACATCATGGCCATGATCCAATTCGTAAGTATCGCTGACGCCCCGGTTTGGATTCACAAACTGTCGTGTCCCAGGACATGACAGCATACGTGCACAAGGATACGACTCCCACGATGACGTTCATCACCACCAACGTCGACGCACCCTTGACGAATTGGACCATGAACTTGGCCATGGCGTATACTTCATCCCCAGTCATGGGCGCGAAATTATTGTACGTCACCTTTCCGACGATCGAGTCGTTCCACGGAATGAAATCCTTTGTGACGTAGCCCGGGGGGTGTCTCTGACCACCTTTCGTGGCACCGTGTTGGCGTCCCAGTAGTATGCGCTACTGAAGCTGACCCAGTGCGGACTCCCAATCCCTACATCCATACAGCCGATGACCAGACAATAGTAAAGGAAGGAGAGTTTTCTTTTGCGGTACGTGCCTGAGGTTATATCATTTTGACGGACCAGACTACTACCGGATATTTCGAAGTATGCCCTTGAATTCGCAAAGGTGGTTGTTGGATTCGCCGTGGAACTTGCGGGGTGGGATGACTAGGCGCACAAGAGGCGTGATCTTCGAGATCTTGGCTCGATTCGCCAACACCAAGAACCCCCTTTCGATGCAGGTGGTGCATGTATCCACCAAGATCGCATATATCGCCACTCATCGTAGATGTAAAATAGACAATAGATATCGCGATCACAGGAGCCAATCTGAGTAGAGCTGGTGTAAACAACTCGTACAAAAGGGAGAGATTGTGAAAATGGTAAGGAGAATATGAGGCACAGCATTAAATCATGGGTTGTTTGGGGGGCTGTCTGCCGTGACAGCCAGCTGGGCCCAGCTGACCACAGATTCGTTACGTGTACTGAGGGAGATAGCACGGTAGCACTCCGACGAGCAAGATTGCAGAAATCACAGCTAGTCGTACTCATTATAAAGTAAATAGCATTAGATTTAGTATTACAGTTCTGTCTCAACAAGCGTCTTGTCCTGCACAGAAGTGCGAACCGCGCAATGCTAAGTCAAAAGTCGGGTGCACTCAAAAAGCGATCTCTGTCGTTTTGGAGGAGGGATAACACAGTATTGCCAGTGAACCATGAAGATGGCGTGACTTTGTCGAGTCACTGAATGATGTGACTCCGAGTCGGAGCTGAGGTGATTGAACAACCAACCCTTGGCCTCAACGATCATATCCTACTTTAGGGTACCGTTGAAAAATCGCTGGCACTTATTCACAAACGGGTGACCCCAGACCATTTTTGCACAGTAGCCTGCGTAGCCGCGAGTTACCATATCGGGTCACCTGCGTGATTGAAGGGTGTACACGCGAGCATCTGGTACTCGCAGTAGGGGCACCAGGCCTCTTTTTGTTGTAACACATGCTGCTGCATTCAAAGAGCCATAGTACTGCTCCCAGTTGTGGACGGGGGGAGTTGGTAGCGGGGAGATCAGGCGGTCCCTGAAATACGACAGATTCATTGCAAAAATAGAGTTGCATTCCGCCGGGTTACAACTGTAATGAATGACGTCTCGAATATGATAGCTGGTCGTACTCTTTATTAATATTATTCAACAGTATCAGGAGTGCAAGCAGGGCGATACGAAATCCACAAACCAAGGGTGTGTTGTTCAAAGCTCAAATACGATCTTTGTCATTTAGGGGGGGGGAGTCATCCATACTAGGTATCTTCATCCCCATTCACCAGTTCGCCAGCATATCCTTCTCCATCAAGCGGCTTGAGCCGTGAAATCATGCTGTTGGCAGAAGAACTAGCGGGTGCTAATGACCCCGAACTTCCTGTTAAGCCATATTGGGATACATATTCCATTGTACGCACCAGTCGAAAGAATCTGAATCTCGCCCGTTGAAGCTCTCGCGGCAGAGACATAATCCAGAACTTCAACCACCGTGGGACGAGTGTTGGCGGTGGAGCAACATTGTTGGATAAATGCCCAGTCTCTGTCGCGAATGGGTCGATGCTTGGGACGCGGAACGCGTTCTCCTCTGGCCAGCGCCATGACTATCATCGCAGTATTTGCCTTCTCCCAAGGCCGTCTCCCAGTAAGTATCTGAGAGAGGTACACGTTACACTGCTTGTTCGCATACCAAGGAGTTGATGGAAACTCGCCTGAAGCACAAGACACCCCAATGAATAGATGTCACTCATCTTCGATGGTGAGGCAGCATCCCCATCGAGAAGTAGTTCAGGGGCTGCGAACGGTGTTGTCCCCGGACAAATTGTCCGACGGATCATTGACGATCCACCACTAACACCCCCCATTACGGTACAGAGACCAAAGTCACTGAGGCGTGCGGTACCATCATCTTCCACCAGGATGTTGCCCTGTTCTTGCAGTTAGCTCGAATAGAATACGGGATAGACATAGTAACATGCATCCGATAAGTCGCCGTGAATTATGGGAAACGAGTGTACTATTCGTGAGGACGTGAGCTTCATGGGGCCACAACAGTCATGTAGAGGATCACGTACAACATTTGATGGCTTCTGCGACATCTTCTATCTGCAAACAATTAGACGCCGGAAATTTTTCGGGGAGCAAACAACATTGTTACCAGGTTATAACAATCGGAGAGTGAAAGCTCTTGACTCCTTTGTTCTAGATATGCGTAAAGCGGCCCGCCAGATACCCAAGGGGATACCGCCGAGACAGTTGTTCCAAATCCACTGACAACTCCCAAAAGTGGGACAATATTGCGATGACGGAGGACATGCCACACTTTTATTTCACGACGGAGACTCTAATTGAGGAGGGGATATCAGCTCAGGCGCCTCTGCGAAGGCAGACAAATGGCTTACTCTGGGGATTTCTAGTTGAGGCGCAATGTAGGACTCGGGTCGGAAGACCTTGACAGCAACCTATGCGTATTTCGAATCAGAGGAGTTCAGTAAACAACGCATAACAAACAAACAATAGTGTAACGACCGGTTTCCTCGCGAAGCCTGCACTTGTATATGTCCGCATATGCTCCCCTCGCAGCTGGAAAGTCATCGAGACGTTTGATAAGGCTGCTGAGATCCGGTATGTGTGCAAAATGTGACGGAACGGCATTCGTACCATGTTGATCCGGAGCTGCGACAAAAAGATAAATTTGCCGCAAATGGAAGAACGAGGCTGATCACCCACCAGACGAAGGAGTTGGATTATCCATAGCACGCAGATATACTGCGTGACATTTCGGACATCCCCTGTAGTGCGGGCCAGTAATTCTGCTTTTAACAAACTCCATAATGGCTGCATAGTTGGTCCAGATATCATCACCCCACTTGAGCACACTGCCACAGCACGAATCTTGCACGATAGAGTTGGTTCGTTTCAACTCGTCCCGGAGGGTCCGCGTTGTCTCAGCTGGTGTCTGTAAATAAAATCCTTTCATGAAGTCCCCATCCAGCACCTTCTCCCAGTAATCATGCCAATGCTGGGGCGTGGAGGACTGATCCAGGAAGCGAGAGCCTAGAACCCATGCGAGGGTTCCAACGAGCACCACCAAATTTGGTGCTCCCTGAGCGAATGCGCTGGGTAATGCTTTGAGGTAATCATCCACCGAATCGTTTATGGCTATCGGGCGTTCAGCCCGAGACCCAAGATAGCATGCATATCTTTCGATGTACTTGCGTCCGACACCGGGATGGGAGTTGATCCACGGAGAGCGCTCGACGTCTTTATTGCCTTCGTCGTAGAAGGTCCTTAAATTAGTATCCTCGGTCGACCTAGACCCCGGAAGGAGACTCTTTGACACAATAGTCATGGCGAAGGGTAGCATTGCTGCTTGGTCGTGACTGTAGAGAAAGCTCAAGGCTTCGAGTGAGAAAACGAGAAGCATTGGAACAGGTGGAGTATCCCAGAAGTGATCAGCGCCATAGAACACATCATACTCCGTTGACGCCCTGAGAGCTCCTGAGATAAATGGGGTTTGTAGTGACTATTCACATACCTGACTTCGCAAGGTCGGCACTGGCAAGGGTCGAGGAAATCCACGTCGATATTAGCATCTTCCAACCAGCTAATCATCCTGAACCACTCAGGCACCGACTCGCGCAATAGCTTCGACTCGGAATCCATACAGGTACACCCCATGCGCTCTCTTCGTTCCATGAACTTTTTCCATGTTTCCGCCTGCTCAGGGAAGGAAGGAAGTCCGCCAAAAACTGCCATCATCTCGTCCCGCCACGTCCGGATTAATTCACCCAGAGAGAACCTGGAACGGGAAGACCACCCACACCGGTAATCCAACTCCTCTCCACGGTTTGATGTATTGATCAACCAGGCCATGGCAGCAAGGCGTTGTTCAGGGGTAGCTGCTCGAATTCGAGTATTCCTTGTATTCTGTGATATAAGATGTGAATCACGGCGCGTCCGTTCAGAACGTTCAAGTCTTCGACGCAATGCATCGCGTGCAGAATTCCACTGCTGTTCGTCCAGTCGTAGCCGATCTGAACCCATCAAGGCATTTTTTCGAACCCAAGCCTCGTCGCCTTCTGCCCAGAGCCATATGTCATAACCAGAATCATCGCCCTCGATCAACTGCAACCACAACTCGTCGATGTGTGAACATGGTGGGTGAACTAAGCAGTCGTGTCGACTGGCCCACTGAACAAGGCAGTAAACGAAAGAAACCCGCCAAAGTTGCCTGGTATCTATGTTGCTGAGTTCTAGGTTGATAAAACGCACATCATCGGCGAGAACGTCGGTGGCAGGATGCTCGAAGAATGGAATTGGAAGATGGTGGTCAGATTCTATCCATTCAATGAGCCTAAATATACGTGACCCGATAAGAGGTGTAAAGAGACTTGCCTTGTACCATCGAGAGTATCGACGTCTAGGCAGAAAAAAAAATAGCTCGACTCTTTTGACGCTGGAAAACGAAGGCCCCCGAGTCCATGAGGCATGCCGGGCGCGCCGAACTTTGATTGCAGCGACTATTTCAAATGTCATGACGTATCTCGAAAAACTTTCAAGTGGCGCGGGACGTGATTGGCTGGGGGCGATGCACGTGACTCGGGGCTTCCCGCCCTCCTTCCGTTTTCGGCGAGGACCAGGGCGGTCGGCAGGGACCGTGGTGCGCTGTTTCGCGGCACCAGTACAGAAACTTATCTCGGGAAATTTACAACGCTGTGCGGCGCGGGATTGGCCGGTCCGAAAGCGGCGGCCCCCCTGAGTGGGGGCTGAGGGTAGGAGGTGGGTCGGGCACGACGAGGCAGTTCGTCGTCCGGGGATGCGACGCTACGCTACGGACGGATAGATACATGCGCGATCTACACTCGCGCGCTTGCCGAGGCCTGAAAAACGCCGGATTCCGTTGTGAAAGACCGAAAGATGGCTGTAAAGTGGTCGTAAAGTGGCATTTTGGCGGGTAAAGTACAATA
>JBBPOF010000944.1:0-14530 GCA_038091315.1 Porphyrellus cyaneotinctus | reverse complement strand
TTTCCGTTAGGCATGCCCGTGGGTGGACCCGGGGCGGGCGAGACCACGCGCAGGGATGCAGGGACATCCCAGCTCTTCTCAATCTCTTCGCGTTCCTTTTGTTGGTCCCGTTTCGAGCGACGCCCTTTCTTGGCTTTCGAGAGGCGTTTCTCGAACGCGTCCGGGTCGCTCAGCGCGCTCATATCTGCAAAGTCGAGCTCGATGACATCCGAGTCAGTTTCGACGAGCGGGGCACGGGGGTATGGCCAGAGCTCCGAATCGGTCTCGAATGGAACGAGTGACCGGGGTTTGGGTGGATTCTTAGAAGCAGCGTTGACACGGGGTTTGGCGTAGATCGTGGGTGTGGGTTCTGGGTTCGTGGGCGCAGGGGACGTGGGTTTGTTGGCACTCAAGGACGTTGGCAAGTGCACGTCCGGGGGAGTAGTATTGTCGTGCGTGGTCTGCTGCTCGATGCGTGCAGCCGTTAACAGATCGCTGACTTGGTTGATGTTGGAACCGAAGCCACGCAACGCCGGGCGAGGGGTGACGTCTCCGAGGATACGGGCACCTGTCTTCCCACCTTCGTTGGTGGGAACTGAAAGCTGAGGAATAGATGTTGTGAACGATCCGGGCTCCGAGGCACCATCATCACTGGCCTCGTTGTCACCTTCGTACCGTACGGACGAAGCGCGGGATGGTGGAAGACCTAGCAAGGTAGATATGACCTCCTGGTCGAGAACTTGTGGAAGGGTAGTGGAGGTCGGCTTTGGGGAGAAGATATGGGGGTCCTGTGAGAAAGCGGTTGGAGGTAAAGGTTGAGGGGGAGTGGAATGAGACGGAATGGCATTGTGGCGCGACGTAGATTGGAAAGCAGTGTGTTGAGTGGGGTTGGATGAAATGCCACGGGATGCGGCACGCGGTAGCGGTGGAGTGGCAGATGCGAAGATGGTGTCTAGGAGGGCAAGGCCGCGAGTAGGAGCGGATTTAGCCGAAGACGATGATGGAGGGACGGACATGGTACGAGCAGGACCTGAGATGCTGGCCAGTAGGCTAGCAGCTGTTATCTCTGATCCACCCGTGCCAACTGAGGGTTGAGCCTGGGACGGCGTTGTAAGCTTTGCAAAAAGCTTGTCAAGTCCTGATGGACCAGTAACAGGAACGGAGGTGGATGGAGGTGGGCGGTCGCCCTCTTCCCCTGATTCTGAGATACTATGTATACTGTTGGTATTTGATGCGCTTGATGCAGAGCGAGTATGATGTTGGCGTTCTGGACGGGGGTGAGCAATAGTCAGTCGTCTTGAAAAGGAGCTTACCGCTGGCTCTAGATGTCGATCGGAAGCTGGGAGGAGGGGGTCGGTCGGGACCATACCTGAACTCGTTAGGGTATGGAAGGTTCTTCTTGATGTATTCATGTAAGCTAGCGATACCGAATGTCAAGATGAAAGTCAAGAAATTCCTAGGGATACCCACCGCATCACGACATCGGTCATTGGTTCCCTTGCATCTGTAGCAAAGCACCACAGACCGACTGTTTGTGAGCGACCCTTGTCGGCGTCGTGGAGATTTTCTGGGTCAGCGATGGCGTATTCTGGAGCAAATTTGGTGGCGGGGCCATCGTGGTGAGATGGAGGGAGCTTTGCGTGGGCTTCTGCTAATCGGCGTGCGGTGAAGTCGGGGTAGTGGCGCATCATGAGATAGCTGCCATGTACGCCAACGCTGTCTTCTGGATATAGTCTCTGGATGTAGTCTTCCATTCCAACGCGGTTCATAATATAGAGTCCATATGGTGGATACGAGTCGCTGGAGGGAGATATGAGGAGAGGGTGAGACGAGGACAGTGAATATGATACCGTTCGTAGAGAAACATGCTTCCTTCGTAGCCCTGTTTCTCCCACTTGTCGCCGTTATGATGATACACACAGACATGACTGAATTGATCAAATATGGATACAATGGACGAGTCTCTTCTGCGGATGACTTTCATGTTGGACATGTATCTGGAAGCGGGGGACATGCCCAGACTCGGTGGGGGCGTTGATTGTGCATTTCTGGACGAGGAGGACGAGTTTGCGCGAGATCGGCGGGTTGGTGGTGCCATCGTTCACTGACCGTTCCTCGACTAAAAACAAAAAAAAAGTCCGTTCTGTAATAAAAATGCAACCCCTCGTTGAGGGGTGTTGTGAGGTAGCCACGTGACGAAACGCGAGCGCGATTGTTTGGTCTTGTTTTGTGTAGCCAGTTGAAAACGGCAAGCGACTCCGTCCAACCGTTCCTTCTTCACATCCGACATGATGATACCCGTGAGTACCGACTCTTCCTACTCCTCTCAAATAACTCGATCGTATCTCTAGACACGCCGTGTAACGCGCGCTGCGGCCTCAACCCACAACGAGAACGCTACCTCTCGTCCAAACACCCGCTCAAAACCCCCCTCCAAGGGTCCACAAATGGCCTCGTCCCAGTCCACCGCCCTCGGCCGTGCAACCGCCCCCACCGCCGCCTCTAGGGCAAAGGCAAACGAGAACGACGTGGATACCGCGATACAAGGCAAGCGCAAGCGTGACGCCCTCGCTCAGGTCCCCAAGAATGCCAACAAGCCCAAGTCCGCTCTTGCTCCCAAGGACGTAAAGGGTAAAGGCAACGATCTTCCTTCTGCCAAGGCCAAGTTCGACGGTGTTGTCATCAAATCAAGAGCACCCCCGTCTACCGGCAATCGTCAACCGCTGTCCACTGTTGCCGCTGCTCGCCGGACTTCCAAGGCCACCGCTCCCAAGCCTCCAGCGCGCTCGCTAGCGGGCATCAAAGAGGATGTAAAACCAGTCCCCGTGCACGCCGATGACCCCATGGCCGTCGATGCCGCCCCCGCGGTCCCTCGCACGAACGCCAAAGGCACCTTCCGACCTTCTACAGCTACCGTGTCTCACGTCATCAAGCATGAAGTTCAACGAGCTGATCTCTCGAAGCGCACCTCCTCTCATCTCAACGTCAAGACTGACGTTCGTGGGGAAGACGACAACCGTGTCTTCAAAAAGCGGAGAACTTCGTCCGATGTGCCAGACGAGCCAAAGTTGTTCGAAGACCAGGAGGATCACGACGCCCAGGTGGCAGCCTCTCTCGGTGCAGGTATCGACAGTGAGCCAGAAGCGGATCCAAATGGTGACGAATGGGACGATCTTGACGCAGAAGATGGTGATGACCCCTTGATGGTTAGCGAATACGTAACCGAGATCTTTGATTACATGAAAAACGTCGAGGTAGCTGCCAGCCATGCCACCATCCACAGCTAGCTGACTTGAACTCTCACAGCTCGCGACTCTCCCCAATCCGGACTACATGTCCAGTCAGAAGGAACTCGCGTGGTCAATGCGAGGCATCCTCCTCGACTGGCTCGTCCAGGTCCACGCTCGCTTCCGTCTCCTCCCAGAAACCTTTTTCTTGTGTGTCAACATCATCGACCGTTTCCTGTCCGCGCGCGTTGTGTCGCTTGCCAAACTGCAGCTTGTCGGCATCACATGCCTCTTCGTCGCCTCCAAGGTAGAAGAAATAGTCGCGCCCTCCGTATCCCACTTTCTCCATTGCGCCGATTCATCTTATACCGAGTCGGAAATCTTGCTCGCGGAGCGTTACGTGCTAAAGACGATCGATTGGAACTTGTCGTTCCCAAATCCAATGCACTTCCTTCGTCGTATCAGCAAGGCCGACGACTACGATGTTAAAGCACGAACCATCGGCAAGTACCTCTTGGAAGTCGGCGCCCTCGAATGGCGACTACTAGCCACTCCTCCGTCTTTGATGGCCGCCGCTTCGCTTTGGTTAGCGCGGTTGATTCTCGGTAACTATAAATGGGTATGTACATATCCTCGTAACCATGATCTCTCGTTTCATTCCTTGTATAAAGAGTGCGAACCTGGCGCACTACTCGTCGTACGCTGAGAGCTCCCTGCTCCCCACCGCAAATCTGATGATGAACTACATTCTCAAACCGATACGGCACGAATCTTTTCACAGAAAGTACGCCGGAAAACGCTTTTTGAAGGTAAACATCTCAGATGTCGTTGGTTATTTGGCTCATGTCTCGTGCAGGTAAGCATCTGGGTACGCGAATGGGCACTCGAGCGATGGGAGGAGAGCGCGCAAGTATCCTTGAAGGACGATCTTCCGAAGCTGAAAGCACTTTGTCTGGCCGACTGTCAAGACGCAGCAGCTGAGAATGGCGACGCTGTTGGCGTCGAGGATGACTCGTAGCTGCAGGCTGCGATTACTCTCCTTTAACTTCCCATCGCGACAAACTAGAAAACTATTCCATCGCATATCCACGGACACCTACATTCAACGCACACCCACATCCTATTATCCCCATCACGACCACGCATTATGTTTATTGTGCAACCATCAATTTCCTCGTCATCGCCCTTCTTCATCACTCGTTATGTTCTATTGGCCTATGCCTCCATGCAAGCTACCCTCGTATGGTGTTGTCCCCCTCGATTTGTCGGCGATCTTCCGTTTCTCGCAGCGCAACATTGCTGTCGTCTGGTCATTTGCTGTGTTGCTATTGATCTCTGCGTACATCACTTTCTGTCGCCGTCGATCTCTGTCTAGCGCTCGCGTTGTACTTTGCAGTCGTCGTTCGTGCTGTCCATGCGCGCTTACTAGCGGGCACCACCTACTTTTCGTGATACCTAACTTGTTGGGCTTGACGTGTCCATTGGGTTCTTTCTTGCATATCCGTCCACACCCCCGTTTCCCCCAGGTTCCATTATGGATTCCTTTTCATTCCGTAGTTCTTTTGTGACATAGGTGTTTGACGAGGTGTACCGTTAGCAAAACTGAATAATCATTCTGATGCAATATCCCGTGTGCCACGTCTTTTCTTTTGTGGTCTGCTACGCTTACAGTCTGTCTACTACCGTCGCGTTGGTCGTTGTCCAACTTAGAAAACCGGCCCAATGGGATGCATATGCCTGGGCCGTATCTGACATACGGTTAGAATGCGCTGCAACAGGGCCCTACGCCGACAGAGGTAGATGTCCACAAAATCGTGGCGATGTCCTCGATATCTCGATTGAGGTAGGTGGCAAGACAGGAGACGCAACATGTGGCAACCAATTCCCGCCAATGGTGTCGAATCAGAGTGCGGAATTGCAAGAGACTAGCCAATCGCACGAGCCAATCGCACGAGGCGTGCCATCGCCGTCAGCGAGACTTGGAACATCGCTTCGAATATACCATCAAGGGCTGGTGTTGACTCGCTCATTCACTGTGACCTTGGTACGGGTTCCTCCATGACAAGGGACGGCAACGCAAAACTTGAAATAGCTCGGAGTCTCGCTCCGTTTGCGGCGTCACGCTTTACGGCCTTGAGACCTGGATAACTTGGTTGACGTCATGTCGTTCGTCAAAGAATTCCGATGGCAAGACGTCCAATACGCCATCTGTTGTGGCAAGCAGAGCATCGTTCGACAGCGACTGATGTCTGTGCTCCAGGATCGATTTTTTGATGTACGGTTGTCTTAAGGACATGGATCTGAACTCCAGACGTCCATGATCGCATCTGCCACCACCTGACCAGAGATGCCATAACGAACTCGGGATCCGTGAGCTTGTTTGTTGTTGCTCCTGGATATAAAATCAGGAAGTCGGAACGAGTACTAGCACTGCTCATCTCTTGCATCGCCATTCTCGCGCCGCCTAGTGTGTCGTGCCTACCACGGATGATGCACCAAGGAAAAAAACTACCACGAAGTTCAGTTCGTTCAAACAGGAGAGGAACCATACACAGGATAACAAGATACCTTGACCCTGTGTAACGCTTAAGAGCCCGAATATGCAGAAAGTGGGGGGAAGCCGAGAAGAGTCCCCTCGCCCCACCACCCTAGCGTGACACGCCGGCCTGTTTCTGCATTTTCTGAACCTCCAGCATCCGCCGCAAGTCTCTCTCTACCTTCATCTTCCTCGCTCTTTGTCTCCGCTTGTTCAGGTGACTCCAATCCTCCCCCACACCTACCGCCGCTGGGGTCAGCGCGGAATCCGTCGCGCCAGTAACTGTGGCGGTCACGGAAATCGACTTGGGTGGGTTTGCCGGAGGAAGAGGAGCTTGCTTAGGCTGCCACAACCACGCCGTGAACGCGCCTGTTGTCCGGACCTTTTCGACACGGTTCTGGGCAGCCAAATCACGAAGGACGACAGTCTTGAGATACCTGGCGTGTCGCAGGTGCGTGTCCGGATTATTATTATTATTATCCTGCGAGAAGACGACGTACTTCATGGACCGTATCTCCTCACCTGCGTGCGGTGCTGGCGTGCTCTTGCGAATGGGTGTGATGGCGCGTTTGTAAATGTCCTTGGTCGCCAATGGGGTTTTGGAGGTGTTGATAATGTTAAGCACGATTTCGCGTGCTTTGGGGGTGCAGTGCCGAGGCCATTGGTAGAGCGAGGAGACGGTGAACGTGCTCATCGGGTTAATTGGAGGAGAACCTTTGCTCGCGCTAAATTTCTTTCGTCTATCATTTCCAAATAAGGAACGATACGCTCAACTGACGAACTTGAACTTGCTGACAGGACACATCAATCGCTTTGGTACGTAGAGACACAAGGAGAAGTATCATAACCCATGCACATGCACAACCGACACTATATGTTATTTTACAGGTCTGAGGTACTTAGTACAAGTAGGTAAGTACAAGCAGTGTCTTGTATCGCATCCTCCCCTTGGTTTCCCCTCACTTTCTGCATATTCGGGCTCTTAAACGTTACATAGGGCCAAGATATCCAGTCATCCTGTATATGTTAGCCATATTGTTCCCTCGCCCAACTTTGCGCGATGCACACCATGAACGATCAATCAAGTCAACGAGCTGGTCAAACACTGGGGCGAGCGTTCTAGTTCCTGAACCGAGAGGGCTAATTGCAAAGGTGGCATTGAGGACGATTTGAAGATCGTAGCCACACTTACAGAGCATGGTTGAGCGTGGGCAGTTGGGGTTTGGAGGGTTGATGAGACCGAGAGCAGGAGGAACAGATTCGCGGTTGATAAGATTGCCATGGTGCGCCTGTCGTCGCTTGCAAGTAGGTTATATCTAGTCTATTGTTCAAGCTTACCGGGTGGTTGAATCATCGCATATATCATCTCTAGGCCGATCTCCTCACCCGGGCGGTTATACATAGACTCCTGGGACGACGGGAAGGTATGTATCGTCCGGTTTTTGCTCGGCCTCCAGCATCCCTAAACGATTTGGGTGAGAATGATGTCCACGAAAGGGCGATAGTAAACTTTTTTTACCGACGTAAGGGCAAGCCATAGGATGAAGCACCGTCTACCTCTAAGCAATCTTTCGTCTCTTTCCGATTGTGATCCGCCACCGAAGGTAGGGGAAAGGGCGGCTAAGTAGGCCATCACGACGCAAACCAGTGTATGCCAACTTGGCCAAGGCCAACAATGCGGTTTTCAGAAGCAGCGACGAATCTGTTGTATAATCTCCGGGAAGGGCTATCGCGGCGTACCGTGACGGACACCAGCATGTTGGACTGTCGCGAAAGGTCACGGAGTTCGCACGTCGCCTAAAAAGCACCTTGTTTTCCATCAGTCATTCAATGGACATCGACTGGATATCATGGCCGTACGTTTTTTTTGGTACATTATCATGTTCGGATTTTCATCTGTCAATGGGCTATCCCACGGAGAAGAACTAGACGCGACCAAAGGAATCTTAAGCGCACAGCATCCCGCAAGATGCCTTCGACAGCGCAGACATGCACTAGAATGATTCACGACATACTACAGGGGTACCAGACGAAGAATGGGACACCTTCATGGACGCATCGCCTCTGCCGCTTTCGGCCATGTTCCTGATCATTGGCAGTAAACAGTACGCCTCGTCTCCGTGAACGGAGGAATGCGTTATGCTCCCTGTAATAAAGCATGGTGCAGATCCTTGAAACACCATCAAGGACACGCACATTCCACCACCGACTTTCCGCGGCACCTGATCAGTTTGCGCATTCAATTTTCTTCAAACCAAGACACTCCACCTTCTCGAAGCGTTACAACGATACCGCCACCGTAACATTAACACCTCCCGACCTCCTGATCGCCAACGACAGTCATTATTCCCGGCGTTATTATCTTCTCAGCAGAGAAGGTGCGAAAGAACATTTGCATCCGGAAGCGCTGGCGACCTTTGTAAGTAAGGATTCGCACGGTTTGCTCTCTCAAAAGACAACCCTCTGACTCATAAGCTGCACCTCTGACGATGTTTTTCCAAGGCTTCACGTTCGGATCCTTCGAAGCGCCATGAGCTTGATGGTCGCATCATTTGCCTCAACACGTCCTTTGAACCCCCTCGAGAACGAAGCAGCCATCGTCGCGGCTCTGAATTCAAATTCAGGTGTGGACGATTAGGATGTCCACGTCCTTTTTGTCAACGGAATTTGAGTTGGTTGATGTATCATCCCGGCTGCATGGGTCATTCATCAATCCGAGATCATGAACTGGTTAGCAACGGTCGTACCTCTCCTGGCTAGCCTACATCTGATCCATCCCTGAAGGCAAGCGAATCGAAAATACTTGGAACCCATTACTCGCAGAGCAACGCCAATGCACTGAACTTCGAGCTTTGTTGCGAGGACGGTAACCTGCCTTCATTCATATATGTATGTTGACTGTGAACACAGCATCAGCATCTACATCTACCTACATCTCCAAGACACGAGCAGTTTCTTTTGGATCGCAAGGTAGGCCCTTCAAGGGGGAAGGGACATGGTAAGCACCTCGCCCGTCTGCATGTCTTGCGTGTACTCAAGGATTACCAAGGAGCACGCGACCCAGGACAGGCTCCCAGAGAGCAAACGGCCCAAGCTAGCGCTCAGTGCGAGCATGTCCTCCGCTGAGCTTACCACCACGTCGCCTTGGTTCTTCTTTCAAAAAAATGCCAATTTTATCCCCCGACCACTTGCATGTAAGCTAACCCTCCTTCCTCCACCTACCCACGCGTACGAATGCTTGAGGAAACAGGCACCAATTCCACTTTACCTCGTCCTTCAATAGTTATTATGTTATATAAGTTACATAAAGCTAATGGGTTATACAGGTGAAAATCCTGATCCAGTTCCTGGGATGCAAGGATTACTACAGGCTGGGCTATCAGACATGCAAATGAATAAGGGAGCGTGATACACAGGTGGGTCTTCAAGTACAAAGTATGGCATGGATTGTAGAGGTGAAGCGTTGTTGCGTTAGTCGATAAGTTCGGTTCCATGGGGTCCGAGACGTATTCCGTTGGCACCTTTCGTCGGCGTGACAAATGCTTCCTCCCTCCTAATTCTCCTCGGCGATCCGTAACCGGGATCGATCAGGATGGTTCCTTCCCGGCCCAGCATCTGCCGACCGTGCTGGTCAAGCAGCTCTCCATTGGGACCCCTGACGAAACCTAATGCGTGCTCTATCTCCTCGATGGAGGCCGTTGGTGCAATGATGGACAATTCATTGTGGGAAACACGGGTGGCGTTATTCGTTCCTTTGCTTTGGAGGTCGTGTTCAACGTTCGTCTCCATTTCATCTTCGCAGCCACTGTCGGAAAATTGTGCCTCTTCTTCCTCTATCCGTCGTTTCTGTTCCAAAAGCTTCTGCACCTGCACTAGGAAGATTTGCTCCTCCCGCTCGTCCTCCAGACGCTCTACTTGTTCTCTCGTGAGATTCGCGCTTGAGCCCACCGGATGGCGAAGGACTACCCTGACTCCGCCGTTGAGTTCCCTAAGGACTCCATCTTTCTCGTACAGGCAGCGAACGCCTTTGTCTCCGATGCGAGGAGGACTGTGTTGGAGCGGCTTCGCTTTCTTGATAGGGGTCCGGATAACAGAACCGGCATCAAACGAGTGGAGTGGCATCGGTGTCTGAGGGAATGGGCGGCGAGCACCGTTACTAGGGCCAGCCGTAGCAGGAGGGGTGACGCCGCGTTCATCGTCAACACTCATCTGGACTTGTGCTCCTTCGTCTTCATCTACTTCGCAGTCGTCCTCTGGATAATACCAACGTATGTGGACACCTTCGCCAGTCTCGGACATGGCGATGGACGTCAGGACTCCGTACCGGTCTCGACATGCAAGCCATGGGATGGCTTTGGTGTCGCTGACGGCAGGGGTTACTTTTTCCTCGACATCTGGACCATGTGTTGCAGTGGTACTCTTTCGAGGCTTGGCAGGCGATGGGGGAGGTCGTCCGTAAAGGCTGTTGCGGGTAGAACGACCCGGAGAAGGTTTGGCCGTGTTGCGAGTCTGAGGTGGCATGCTGTAGGTTTCTGTTCGACTGAAAGACCCGCGGTCAGCGTTGACGAGTCAAAGAAACAGTCACTCACCGGTCTAGGATCGTCTGACAGTGGTGAAGATGGTGGGTTGCGAATGTCCACGTCCTGTTGTCGAGTGGGTTCAAATAGTCTTCGGGCTGACGAGTTTTGCTTTGACGTTGCTTTATACTCACCCCACAAGAACCTCTTTTGTTGAACACGGACGCTTTGGTATTTATATTGGTGGCAGGCACCGTGTGGAACCCATGCCACACAGGGGCTATCTACCATTTATGTGTATGTGGTGGCTCTGGACCACAGCCTGGCGCGCCTCGTTGGTGACCATCAGCGCTCTGTCGGCATGTTCGACACTTTGACTCGGAAAGGCTGTGGGAAGCCGACTGGCTATGTTCCGAGCGGCATGGCGGACCCCTCGTAGACGTCCGGCGACCCGCGGAAAAGGACGCGTCCACTGTGGAACTTGGCAAAGCCCACTGTCAACGTGGTCATCGCCTCGCATTTCCAATTTAGGCATGTTTGCTTTGGTGACTTGTCAGGTATGTGTAGGCGCTTGTGTACGATCAAGCAATCAATCGACAGATTGCTTTAGCGCTTTGGGAAATCCGCAAGGTGTGGACTCTGTCAGAGTTGTCACACATCGCGAGAACAATAGTCCTCGCATCGTGTGGGCATTTATTCCACGATTGATAGACGAAAATGGAAAGATCGGCGGTCCTTTGAAGGGTGGGACCGTGTCTAGTATAAGATAGGGATATGTGGCCAGCGCGTCAAGCCCATCCTCATTCCATCTAACTCTGCCACCGTCCATCGAGTAAGTCTCCCCTCTTGGTCGCGTTTTTTCTTATCAAGGTTCTCTTTACCAGCTCCTCTTCTGACATGTTTCAGTCTCCATTTTATCATCCATATCGCAAGCCACCCGCCCCATCGTCGCCTGCTGGACTCAGGCTCGGGGACTTTGTCCCGAGGCGGCGGTGCTTCAACTTGTTTCACGCACCCAACTTCACCGACGCTCGTTCGCCTGACCCAATCCCCACTAGTCCCGTCAAAGACGCACCTTCCCCAGCTGACGACGGCCCCCCTACAGCCCGCCTTGACGATCTCCATCGCGAACCCTTCACGCCCCCTGAACGTCCGGCCGCCCCTTTCCAAAACCGCTCCCAAAACCTGAAGCGAAATATTCCTTCAACGCGCCGTAAACACAAGCAGCATTCCCCCAAGAAGGAAGACCCCAGCTCCGTCCCTTCGGATCGCCAATATCAACAGCTCAATGCAAGACAGGAGGCATTCCGCAGGCGATATGCCGAGCGTTACGAGCGCCACATGCTTCAGGGCCGCCAGGGGCTCGCTCGTCTTCGAAGAGAGGCGGAGCTGATCATGAAGCCCGAGCACATGAACGAAGAGGACCACGTCTTCTTGGAGCAGCTGAGGAAGCTCGAACGGCACAACATGCTCGAACATGACCTCGAACGGTACCGTCGACAGGTAGCCCGGGCCGCGGAAGAGACCGACGAGAGGCGCAGAGCGTACGAGGCGTGGGACGCGGAAGCTGAGAGACTGCGAGCAAGAAAACTAGCCGAAGACACACCCACAGACGCACCCGAAGACGCACCCACAGACGCACCCAAAGTCGCACCCGAAGGCGCACCCACAGACGCACCCAAAGTCGCACCCAAAGTCGTACCCGAAGACGCACTCGAAGACCAGAAGAAAATATCGGACTCGTTCATCCGAAGAGAGAACGAAGCAGCGGAGACGCGTCTTCGACGCATGGAAGAGGAAGCGATGCGCGCAGACGAGAAACGCCAACGTGCCCATCAGGAGGCGGAGCGCAAGATTCGGGAATTTCAGGAGCAATGTTTCCACGAGGAGAAGGCACGCAAGGCCAAGGAAGAAGAAGATCGCAGACGAGAAGAAGAGGCGCGCCGACTGCGAGAAGAGAGGGAACGGGAAGAAAGGGAACGTCGTCTACGGGAATACGAGCGCAGGATACTCGAGGAAATCGAGCGGGCGCGTCAGGCGCAAAAAGAGCGTCAGCGACGTCAGGAAGAAGAGCGTAGAGCCCAGGAGGAAATCGAGCGGATACGCCGAGAAGCGCAAGAGCGACAGTTTCGTGAACGGAAGGAGCGCCTCGAGAGGGAATTACGAGAAGAGCAGGCCCGAGTGCACGCTGCACGACTCGAACGCGAGCGAATTCTTCGTGAAACGAGGGAGCGCCTCGCCAGGGAAGAAGAAGAACGCCTGCGCGCCGAACGAGCTCGTCGCACCACTGAAGAAGAACAAATCCGTCAGTATTTTGCGATATACGAGGCCAAGTGGAACGAGCTTCGGACGAGCACCTGTCTACCCCCCATCGACGTTGACGAGATGCCTTGGCCCGTATTCGGCGTGGTTGTTTCTGCGGATCAGATCACTGCCCAATTCGTCAAGACGTTCCTGTTCCATCCCCTTCGACCCGGCGTCGAAGGAAAGACTGCGCGAGACAAGGTCAAGTCGGAGGTGTTGCGTTTCCATCCCGACAAATTCAATACGCGTATCGTACCAAAAATCAAGCCGTCCCAGCAGGCAGTCGCACAAGCAATCGCTGGCGCCTTGGCAAGAATCCTAACGACGCTCATGACGGAGGAAGTGTAGCAGGAGAATTAATCGTGTAACGTCTTATTTATTTGTGTAACGGCGAAGACTGTCAAAGTTCTAAGAACACTAAATGTAACTAACGATTATGTCGTAGATATAACTGTCGTAACTAGCAATAACAATAACAACCACGCTCTTTTCACTTGCAATAGCCCGATACGAACGTGGACGCCTGGCCTGACGACGTTCAAAATCTCTTGCACGGTTCAAATAACATACGATGAGATGAGGGGATGACGTACCGTCGAGACATGGCGATTCTCGCCCAGTGACGGTCAGACTCTGGTTCGGAACCCCGCACAACGAAACTGATCCAAGTTCCTAGCGCGCACTCGAAGACGTTTCCCGGGAATCACCGGGGCCACGACACTGGCAAGGCCTTCCAGACGACGTCTCGTCACTCAACCAAGCCCACACCATCATGTTGGAATACGCAACCGCGTGCGCAGCCGCATCGTCGTCGGGCCGACTCGATCACCGGCGCACATATGGTGCGCGTCCTTTGCATTCCTCGGGTATATCTTTTGTATTGTACGAGAACATTATTTTCACCGCGTATTTAATACTTCGCCCATACCTGTGCCCGGATCCTTACAAGATCCTGTATCCCCTTTCACGAACTCGACTCAGGTCGGGTTTTCGCCCGAAAGCAACCTCGTATGGTGTCAGGCCATCAAGGACCTTGGTAGGTGTTCGATTTTTCAGCCAAATAACGTGACGCGCAGCCTCTCCCCACAGGAATTTTGGCAATCCGCTCGCATGGAGTAGTGCGCGCACGCGCTCGAGTATCGTCCGGTTGAGCCGCTCAGCTATGCCATTGTGCTGAGGGGTGTCATGTGCTGTAAGACGTTGCGCTGTGCCTTTTTGCTGCAGGTAGACAACGAATTCGTTTCCCAGGTACTCGCCTCCTCAGTCCGAATGGAGCATGCGCACGTTCGCTGCAAGTTGGCGGTTGAGCCATGCCTCAAACTGTTTGTATGCCGTGAACGTTTCGCTTTTCTGGCGAAGTGTATACATGTACGTCAAGCGCGAGTGGTTGTCTGTAAAGGTAATGTAGTACCACTTTCCTTTGAGTGTTGCAACTGGCGCCGGCCCCCAGACATCAGACCATATGAGTGCACCGACGTCTTTGCTCCGTTCGCCTTCTCGGACCTTCACAATTGGCTTGTGCATTGCCTTGGCATAGATGCAGGACTCACAAAAGGTACCCTCGTCCTTTGTGTCATCGAATTTCAGTCCGCTAACCGATCCGTTCTTGACAAGGCGTCGGGCAACAGATGGGTCAATGTGTCCGAAACGGCGGTGCAGCTCCATGATGGTCACCATTTCTCCAGCAGCATTGGCAGCCTCGTGTTCATGTACGACACGGTACAGCCCCTTCGTGGTACGTGGTATTCGTCCAATTGTTTCGCTGTCTAATCCCCTGATCATGCAGAAGCCTTCTGTGAATGTCGTCGAGAGCCCAAGCTCATCAAGACGACCAATGGATACCAGCGTGTACCCAACTTCAGGCGAGAACAGGACTTTGGTAAGACGTAATCGCGATACGTTGTACCCATTCGGTACCTCAATTATCATGTCGCCGACTCCAGTTGCAACAAATTTCTGACGGTTGG
>JBBPOF010000943.1:0-14536 GCA_038091315.1 Porphyrellus cyaneotinctus | reverse complement strand
ACGCGAGGACGGATTTGCCCGAGGACGGTGGGCCGAGGAGGAGGACTTTTTTCGACGGTATCGAGCGGGTCGACGACACCGAGTCCAATATGGAAGACCACAAATCCTGCGGAGGCGCTGCTGGCGTGGACGGCCGCGAGTCTTCCATCGTGCAAGCGCAGCAGAAATAATAATTTCACGAGATATTATTTTCGAATAAAGTTTTAAACTCCGAACTACCTAGATCTCGTTGGCTCTGAACTGTCCAACCATCTGGGCCTACCTTTTTATCACGTCACTACATTGGACATATAGAGATTACGAGTGGGATCTAGAACAACGGCACAACGGCTATCGAGGGACAGCGGACTCAGTCGTCATGCAGGAACAATGAACTAACTGGTATAATCACCTATTGAGGGACAGTGGACTTTGTGTGCTCGTCAGCTCGAGTAGGTACAACATACAAAGTAAGTGGCTCACCTCAGTCGTCGTGCGGGAACAATGAACTGAGGAATCTCGCCATACAGGACCATGTATATATCCTAAGTCAGTCGAAATAAAGGTATTGAGGCGAAACACAGAGTACAGTATGAGTATGAGTCACAATGTTGACATGAACAATGTGTGTGTGTCGAAATGAAATGAATTGGAGGGATAACATATGATATTGTCTGTCCATGCCTCAGTCCAACAATCTGACAGTCCAGCCATCAATCCATTGTGAGGGGCTGTGCTGCATGCTTGTTATTCCAACAGGACAGACATCAGGAAATTGGTGACAGTTGAATCAACAATTAGCTAAACTTATTGTATCTGTCACCAGCACAATTTATGTCATTATGATACATATTCTGACCAGCCTAGTCATCAGGAAAAATGAAAACTCGCGGTAGTACATGACATAATATGTACCCACTGTATATGATGTCGTCAGTGTTGCTATCATCAATCCTACATGTGCTACATAGACTACAGAGCTACACTGCCTCTCAGCCTTATCCATGTAGTGGCGTCCAAAGTCTAATTGATAACAGTCAACTACCATAGCAGGTTGTAAAGTACAGTACATTCAATAGTAACTCAATGACATCCAAATTCCGAAGGGACTATGCATGAGCCCACAACTGCGTGCACACTGTCTTGCATGTCTGTAAGATGAAAGCATGTCATGAGCAATCATACTTGCGGTAAATGATGCTGACAACGTGCTCACCTTGCCATTGGTCAATGCCACGATTTGGAGTGGCCCCGGGAACTGTGGGATGAGGTCATGTCATTGGCAATTGTACCTGCGGCAAGTGATACTGATGATGTGCTCACCTCACCACCAGTCAATGCCAGCACCCAATGTGCACCCAGAGGTGAATGCGGAGAGTGAACCCATATGGAATGGGGGCCATCAGACCCAGCGAGGTTGTTTTTGTGCACTTCTTTGGCAGACTGGGATGATGCTGGTGAGGAGCGATGAGTGCCGATGAGCATGCATCACAGAGGACAAGCAACTCGATCTTCTTTCTTCCCTTACGGTGCGTGAAGGTGATCAATATCCTTTTAAAGAATTTCTTCAGCTTCACAAGCTGAGGTCCATCACTTAGGTTGAGATCACGACTCGGAGGGTTATTCAACCACAAGAAATTGAGGGTGACCTTGGGCATAGGGCCATCTTGATAACTGGAACAGGCAATTAGCAGACTTCTAATGTTGATCGAGGGCCCTACATTATGCTGCAAGATGTATCAATGTTGACCAGAAGTGATCACAGTGTGGGAAGAATGATCCTGATGAACGACAGTCACCCCGGGGCGAGTCAAACCATGAGGGCCAATGACTCACATTGGCTGTAGGGCTTTAGCTACTCCCATGTATGTGGTACTGTTCAAATGTCCATAGATCAATATATCTGTTCAAGTAAAAAGTGTCAGCAGCAGTCATGCTAGCACCACGAATCCAATGGGGATCCACAGCACTGCTGGGGAACCTGGGAGCCAGATGACAGGGTTGAATGATCTCCATGATGGGAACAACAGCAGCATTCGGTACATGATTCCATGTGGAGCGTCTGAAGTAGAACATTTGTACATTATCGTTGAATGTGTGAATTGGCTTGAACCAATGTATATAGGTGAGAGGATGGGGATATAACCCAAGATGAGTCAGCAACATGAAGATTACATGGACTTCTGCCATATGAAGCCCTGTAAGTGAACATTGAGAAGTTTTATTATTTCGACCAGCACCAGCAATGACAGACCATTAAAACCTCCAAGCTTTCGTTCATCTTCATCAACCTGGACCAGGACAGTGTCATACCGTGCTGGAATTGGCAGTTTACAAGGGCTGTTGGCATGTTCTGGGTGGGAATGAATCCTAGCGAACTTGATGTTGGATAAGTGCTTGAGTGGTTGCAGTGGTATCCTTGCATTGCTGAAGCAGTTGAAGCAGTCATAGATAGTTGCGTGAGAGTACTGATTCCCTTGCATGTGTAGGTTAGCCAGGAAGTGTTGTAAGGTGTCAATGAAACTGACAGCACCATGTCGCTGTACAAGATTCTCGACTGGTATGCGAAACGTATGCTGTATGTCAAACGTACTCTGTTTGTCTTGAGGGAGGTACTCATGAAGAGACACAGCGTCCTTGATAGAACAAAGCTACGACAAGAGTCAAGTCAAGAGGTCTAGATCAAGGGTTCCTCTAGTCAAACGAGACTGAGGTCAAGGGAGACTTGAGAGCGTACAACAACATTGTATTGCATAGATCAAGAATGAGGAGAAGAGATACAGGCAGCTCAGTATAAGTACTTAGTGGACTACTGCAGATGACTAATCTATAGAACATCATAGAAGCAATAGAACGACCGAGTCATGAATGAGTCACGATGGTTGTTAGGGAAAACGTAAGCAGTATGAGAGAACTACTTAGAGGAGAAGGCTGTCCATAGATAAGTGATCCAGATGTAAGTGTGTGTCCCCTACCGGCAGTAGAAAGAAGGAACGGCATGGGGAGTGCATTCAAGGTAATGCAATGATGCTAAAGCTGTCTGGGTTAAAGAGAAGGAGAAAGTCATCTTGACCTGGTGTTAGCATCCCAGGGAGTGCAAATGTAGAGAAACATGAAGATATAAGGAAAACAGAGGTGCACATATATTGTATTGTAACATTACCCCCTTCATAAACTGGAGCCCCAGGCTCAAGTAACATACTGCCCCTACACATCAGGAGGAGGAGGTTCTCATTGGAGAGCTCCGGGGAGAAGATAGACGTGGCTTGCTTGGGAGTAAGGACCATAAAAGGACAATCAACCTCTTGGTGCCCGAACACAGCACAAGCGGAGCAAGGTACTCCAGGACAAAACTGGGATCCATGTCCCCATCGAAGGCAAATACTACATTGGGTGGTGAGACATAGACGTGATGGATGACCGGGGGCGGCACGATGACATTTGGGACAGATGTATTGGAGACAGTCATCTCGCAGGTGCCCAAGACCATGACAATGAAAACACTGAGTGGAGGCATTGGCAGGGGTAGGAGGAAAGACATTCGGAAGAACATGAGTAGCCACCGAGAGAATGTTGTTGCCAGAAGTGTTTCGAGTGTAATAGGATCTGAAGATACATCGAGCGTCTTCATCGAGATGTCGGCCAGCAGTATCAGAGTCATGTGGGAAGTGAATAGCCACTGGAGTGAGAGGTCGTTCGACAGGAGAGGTGGTGGATGGTTCGACTGCGGTAGAGGTTTCAGACAGCAGGGTCATGGGGGAGCAGGGATGAGAAGAGATGTGGGATGCGAGGATGGGAGTGGCAGGTGCAAAGGTTTCTCCTTGGGGTCTGGGAGGAGGAACGGATAAAATAGGTGGGGATTGAGGAGGAAGAAAGTCGGTAGCTTCCATGTATCTGTCTCGTTCTCCCATGGACATGGATAAGTAAATTTGTCGGAATGTGGGATAAATCATGGTGGTGGGCAACCGTTCAATGAAGGAATGGAATCCATATAGATGAAGGATGGTGAGAATATGATGAGGGAGGGCAGATATATGAAGTTGTAAAGGGATACCGAAGTCCGAAGGAGGGTCAGAAGGGTTGGCCAGGTGATGGTACCGTTCAACTGTCAGGGTCTCGTGGAAGAGTTTGATGAGCTCCTGGGTGACGACGTCTTCTTCAAACAGATAGAGATCCTCGAGGGCGCGGCAAATATGTGGCATGGTGAGAATAGCGGCGTAAAGAATGAGAATAAAATGTAAAGGCAAACAGGATGGATGAACAGGACGAGAACATAATGGGGAGGTATTTGGAGAGGAGGATAGAGAAGAGGAGGAACGAGACGAAGATAGGAAAGACATATTTGGGGGAGTCAAAGATGATGGTTTCGATGAAGAAGTGGAACATTTGCAGGGGGGTACTCACGAAGAGACGCCGCTTCCTGGGGATTTAGTTTAAACAATGACTCTCCTTATAAGCCTTGAGTATTTCAGGGGCATGGCAGAGATTGATTTCTGGTTTCCAAGTATTTTCTGAGGATGGATAACCCTTCCATGCAGTTAGGTACTGGCGTTTTCCGGCATTGCCTCTATGACTAATGATCCAATCGACTTTGTATTCTTCTTCGGCATCAATTAGGTCAGGAGGGGGTCGAGAGAAGTTAGGACCATGTGTGACGGTTTCGCGATAAGAAGATAAGAGGTTGGCATGGAACACGTCATGAATTTTCCATGTGGATGGTAGGTGTAATCGGTAGGTGAGCAGTGATAGGACCTGAGATATCTCGAAGGGTCCATGGTGTTTTGGGGTGAGTTTCCGAGAAAGGTAGTGGAGGCGTAGATTAGAGGCTTCTAGCCAAACCTTATCACCTACTTTCCAGGGGGAGAATTTCTGGGTGGAACGTTCTGTCATGATCCGTCTAGCAGTTTCATGTGCTGCAAGCACTTCCTTTCGGGCTTCTTCAAGTAGGGAAAGTCTCTTTTCAAGAGCAGGAAGAAAGTCTTGCCTAGGGGGGGATATGACCGGGGTTCGTATCCGAGAAGTAAGGAAAAAGGGGAGGCCTTGGTAGAGCTGTGTGGAGCGGAGTTGTGGTGGAATTCGGCAGTGGTGATGTACTCTGTCCATCTTCGGAGGTTATTGGAACAGAAGATACAGAGGTAGGTTTCAATTTCCTGATTAGTTCGTTCAGTTTGGCCATCAGTCTGAGGGTGATAAGCGGTGGAGAGGCAAATATCATAGTTGAGGAGTCTGGCCAGTTCCAGTGCGAAAGCAGAGGCGAATTGAGGGCCTCTATCTGAGATGATAGAATCGTATAGTCCGAATTGTTTGTAAACATGTTCAAAGAATAGTTTGGCAACTCCAGCAGCATTGATAGTTTTAGTACAAGGGCATAAAATTACCCCCTTCATAAGGCCGTGGTCGACCATGACCATCAGAGAATCAGAGCCGGCAGAGGGGGAGATCGGTGATGAGATCAACAGAGAGTTGTCAAAATGGAAGTGAGGAGGTGGAGGGGATCGGAGTCAGAGGGGGACGAGTCGGGTGAGTATTAACTTTGTTCTGCTGGCAGATAGCACAACTGGAGACAAAGGCATTGACAAAGGAGAACAACCCTGGCCACCAGAAGTCACGTTCGACAATGGCCTTGGTGTGGAAACGACCCATGTGACTAGTAGAAGGAGAGGAGTGCAAGGCATAGACGACAGAGTAGCGAGAGGATGGAGGTATGTACATACGACCTTTGAAATAGAGGTGGCCATTGTCGAAAGTCCAATCAGCTAGAGTTGAATGGGGGAACAATGGCGAACCCTGCTGGAGGTTGGCGATGGCACGCAACACAAGAGGGTTGGAGGCGGAGGAAGAAGAGATTTTGTTGGTGAGAGTAATGTCAAGAGCGTTGATGACCAGGGGATCAGGGCAAATGGAAGCATCGGCATTATTGGTGGTAGTATCCAGGTGATCGCGTCGAGAGAGGGCGTCAGCAGGAGCCATCTTGGATCCAGGTGTCACCTTCCAGATGATGTCAAAATCTTGGAGAAACAAAGCCCAGCGAGCCTGACGATGAGAGAGTTTACGAGGGTCCTTGATATAGGAAAGATTTTTGTGATCCGTGATGACGATGATCGGATGATTGGTTCCCTGAAGGTAGTGTGCATGAGTACTGTGCCAGCGGCCAAAAGGGAAGCGTCGGTCATGAGTGAAAAGGGTCGGGAGGTGTCGGGGATACAAAGGACAGGGGCGGAGGAGAAAATAGACTTGAGGGTATCGAATGCTTTCTGTTGGAGCGGGGTCCAAGCCCAAGGTTCATCTTTCCGGGTTAACAGATTCAGGGGGGCGACAATGTTGGAGAAATTGGGAATGAATTTGCGGTAGAAATTGGCGAAGCCAGTGAAGGACCATATGCCTTTGACAGAAGTGGGCAGTTTCCAATTGCGGATGGCATTGAGTTTCTTCGTGTCCATTGCGACCTGTCCCTGTCCAATGATCATCCCAAGATACTCCATTGTTGGGACATCGAAGGTGCATTTGGAGATTTTCAAGGATAGATTGTGTTCGCATAGGTGGAGGAGGATGCGATGTGTTCATTCATGGTGAAGGGAGAGGGTGCCTTGGGTGCAGATACCTAGATCGTCCATATAGATTTTGAGCCAACATTCCACAATCATATCTGCGAAGATGTGATTCATGAAGGATTGAAAGGTTGCAGGAGCGTTGCAAAATCCGAAAAACATGATGGTGGGTTCGAACAGCCCAAGAGGTGTGATGAATGCAGCTTTCCACTGGTTCTCTTCTTGAATCCAGATGTTGTTATATCCCCATCGGATGTCGAATTTGGTAAAGAAGTTGGCGTCTTTCATGTCATCAATGAGTTCTGGGATGAGTGGTAAAGGATATCTGAAGCATCGGGTATGAAGGTTCAAGTGTCAATAGTCTTGAAAGGGCGAAGGGTTCCATCCTTTTTGGGTATGAAAAAGAACAGGGATGCCTGAGGGGATTTGGAGGGAACAATACGTCCAGTTGCTAAATGTTCCTTGATGAATGCCTCACAAGCAGAAAGTTCAGCAGGATTTAAGGGGTATATCTTAGCTATCTTTGGGGTGAACGTAGGGAGGAGGTCGATGATGTGATCGAAGGGTCTGTGGGGAGGTAACTTGGTATGCATCTTTTCCAAGAAGACGTCCGCGAAGTCTTGGCACCAGTCCGGAACCAGTTGTTCCGTTGGTTTCTCAGTTTGAGCGATTTGGGTAGAGATGGTGATCTTGTTGATCATTTCACCATTGTGCCACAGTTCTCGCTTTCAAAGGTGTTGTGATATCTTTCGATCGGCTTCCAAACCAAGCCATTGAAGGAGGTATCTTTGTGGGATGTGTGGATCATCAGATGTTGGGGAAGGTGGTCGAGGGATTTCAAGGGTCTGAGCATTCCAGTTGATGTGGGGATTCCACTTTCGAAGCCAAGGCATTCCTAGAATAATCTGTCTTTTCCCAAGACTGAGTACCATGAGGTCTACATCATCGGAGAAGGAATTGTGTTGAAAAGAGGTATGGGCTTTCCAACGTATGGTTCCTTTTGCATTGGTTGTTCCATCAATGTTTATTGCCAAGGTAGGCTTAGGAAGGTGAACGAGGGGGAAGTTGGCTTCACAAAGGAGTTTGGTGTCAATGAAGTTTCCGGTTGCTCTGCAGTCAATGAGAGCGGTGGTTTCAACGATTTTTGTACTAGCACGGAGTTTGATAGGAATGCGAAGAGTTCTTTGCTTTGGCAAGGCTACTAGCACATGGGCGATATCATGGGAAGAGGATGTCGAAACATCTTCCCCATTTAAAAATACTCTGCTTTGAGATTGGTTACAGCTACTTCTTCCACTGGGTCATCATAGCAGAGCTTTAGGGTTTGAAGGACTTCGGTTTCGTCCTTTCCTTGGGTTTTCAAGGTTTGGACGTACTGTTCTAGTGCGGAGAGAGGGGCAATAGTAGATTTCGACGGGGGGATGTCATCAGTTGTGGTGGTTTCAGTGTTTTGAACTTTCTGGGGACATGGAGTCGATGGTCAAGAGGTTCTCTGAGAACGACACTGGGTAGCATTATGTCTGGGCTTTCTGCAGTGGAAGCAAAGGCCATCTTTGAAGCACTTAGCACACTCTGCGGGGGTAAGTTTTTGCAGGGTTACTGCATCAACATCCATGGCATCAGGGTCTTTGGTGGCACGAGAGTTTAGAAGCGAGGGAGTTCTGTGATGACCTCTTAGGGTAGCGATATGCATCTTCTGCACATGGAAAATCTTGGCTTGTTCGATCCACTTGGGTAAAGTGGTGGGGATGGCGGCCATGGACAGAATCATGGTGGTGATCTGTTGATCAATGCCGAGGGAGAATTGGTTGATGAGCATGATGGGATCAGTGATTCCTGCCTTAGCAGCGAGGTTTTGGAAGTCAGTGATGTACTTCTGGAATCCATCATCCATACTTCCATTTGGAAGCTTGAACGATTTCTGGACCAGCTTAGTGAGGTCATGTCGAGCGACTGCTTTGATATCGAAGGGGAAGAAGGTGGACTCAAAGTCCAGTACGAGTTTGTCAAAGGTTTTATCAGAGGTGGGGCGTTGGCATCGGCCATTTTGTCATACCACATCTCTGAGAAAGAGACTCCTCGTCCCTTGCTCATCTTATTGAGAGTGGTCATGACCTGAGTTTCATCTGATGAATACAACCTGGAGTTGATGGCGAAATAGGCCTTCATGGCCTTGATCCATCTCATTGCATCTGAGGGTTCCCCAGAGAAATCCATGAGGAGGGCGGCCTTGAGTTCAGAGGGGTTAGACATGGGTGCTGGGGTTATTCTGGGTGCAGGGGGTACAGTGGGTACAAGGGGCGTCACAGCCTGAGAGGTTCTGGATATAGTGGTGTCAGAGTACAACAACTTGTTGTCGTTGTCAGAGTCCTGTGGTACTTGGTACCTTTGATGAGAAGGTCTGGATGTTGTGGTGACGACAGTGGGTCGGTCCTTCTCCTAGATAGGAGGGACAGAGGGAGATTCTTGATCTTTTGCTATGTGAAACATACGCTGTACGTCGAACGTACTCTGTTTGTCTCGAGGGAGGTACTCACGAAGAGACACAGCGTCCTTGATAGAACAAAGCTATGACAAGAGTCAAGTCAAGAGGTCTAGATCAAGGGTTCCTCTAGTCGAATGAGACTGAGGTCAAGGGAGACTTGAGAACGTACAACAACGTTGTATTGCATAGATCAAGAATGAGGAGAAGAGATACAGGCAGCTCAGTATAAGTACTTAGTGGACTACTGCAGATGACTAATCTATAGAACATCATAGAAGCAATAGAATGACTGAGTCATGAATGAGTCACGATGGTTGTTAGGGAAAACGTAAGCAGTACGAGAGAACTACTTAGAGGAGAAGGCTGTCCATAGATAAGTGATCCAGACGTAAGTGTGTGTCCCCTACCGGCAGTAGAAAGAAGGAACGGCGTGGGGAGTGCATTCAAGGTAATGCAATGATGCTAAAGCTGTCTGGGTTAAAGAGAAGGAGAAAGTCATCTTGACCTGGTGTTAGCATCCCAGGGAGTGCGAATGTAGAGAAACGTGAAGATATAAGGAAAACAGAGGTGCACATATATTGTATCGTAACATCGACCGTCTGCCTAGGAAAATGAGGTTGGTGGGCAATTCGGTACTGCGGTGTACGACCTGGCACTGGGTTGACATGGGTTGAAGATTCGCCATTGTTGTCCCAAGCTAGGTACATCTTGAACCAAAGAACCACTTCCTGGTGGTTCATCCATCTTGTCATTTGAATCATGAAATCCTTGCGGTTGCTGGCTGCATAGGCTTTCTTGGTGTAATCTATATGCAGACACTTGGAACTCTCAGTGTTAAACCCATCAAGACTGCCAAACAACTTAATTGAGTCGACATAGTGCACCAACGAATGCAATTTCGGGAGATTGAAATGCTCGCGGCATCCGAGATCAATGAAGACATTCTTGACGGTATGGAAATCATCAAGTGCATCCTGCAAGGCCTGTAAAGTGTCATCCGTGTGAGACTGGTACTGAGCCAGACAGATGAAGTCGAGCAGCAAGCGACTAGCTTGGAGAACGTCATGGTTTGGTGTGGTACCAACCAAGCCGTTCACAAAAATCCACTGCAGTTGTTTGTTGTCAGCCCCAGTCCATTGCCTGACTTTAGAAATCCCCTCCTTGAAATGATGGAGTCCCAGATAGTAAGGCATCGCCTGAAACTGACTGTCGAAGGCCTTTGTCCCTGCAATGGCTGTGCACCATTTCTTGAGGTGGTCCTTGAAGATCCCCTGGTGTAATTGGTGTAGTATGTCCGATGATATGCACGTAAAAATGTTGGAATGTGGTAGACCAGACCAAAATGGTGAGAAAATGGGGTGGAGGCCCTCAGCGATGAACTCAGGGGGATACTGCCCAGTGGCCTGTGCATGGAGAATGTGGGTTGTTTGTTCTTGATTGCGTGATGGAAATCGCTGATTGGCCCCACGCTGGTTTGCTGGCACATGACACTTCAGACATCGGTTCTCTGTGCAGCAGGCCATGAGGCACTGTTCTGGGTGATCCCCAATGAAGGCCGCGAGGATTGGGAAGACCTGCCTTACATGCCCATCTGCACACACCATGTCTACGCCTTCCCACCCAGCAGCTACAAGCAGCTCAAGAATCCACCTCATGCAATAGTGGAATAGGTGGTAATCACCAACTGAGAGATTCTCGAAAGACTTGCCATCTGGCTTTGAAACTGGCAGGTAACCCAATAGAACTGAAGCATGGGATTTGGGCTGACAACAGACCTCTTTGGAGATATTCCCAATCGACAGATAGACCGGCCAGGCCACCTTATCTCCTCTAAACCTGGATAATTCTGTCTTATCGGATGCAAGGATGACAGGTGATACCGTGGCTCCTGCAGGAAGATGAGACTAAAACACTGGCTGAGGTAGGTTTGAACTGACTTGACTTGCAGGATGTACCTGGGCTTCCCACCACCAATCGCCTGTCCACATTTCATCATACTGGCATGTTCATGCTTCATGATCTGTATACACTTTTTCTGGTGCGTATGCCATTTCACCATGAAACTTTGGATTGCCGATCAACTCCTGCACACAGGCTACAGGATTGTGTAACCAAAGTTCGACTTCTTTGGCTTCGCTGTCTGGACCCTCTGAGTCCATGTCCACAGGTTCGCTACCTTCACTATCTTCCAATGTATCACCCTGCACCTGCACTAGCTCGCACCACCATTCTGGTCCTGTGGGTAACTGATCAACGAGCTTCATAAACTTGTATTTACTTCTGTAACTTGGTCGTGCCCTACTCTGAATCTTTGCGCCACAGTGGTGAGTACCATTTTCATCGCAGCCAAACACAATACTTATGATGGGAAGCTTTAGCAAATCTCCTGTGGCACTTTGATTCACGTTCTTGATGAGCCATTCAGCAAGTTCCCATTCCTTGTGGTCTGTGAACGGAGCATATGCCCCATGACCTGGTGAGTCCTGATGGTCCTTCATGATCTCAAATGCTGTCTTGGCTGAACTGAGTATTTTGGCTGCAGGTCCTTGGTTGTACTCGTGTGCATACTGCCGAGTTGGACTGTGTGAAACTTCCTGGCCATCTTCATTGTGGCCCTCCATATCAAGTCTGTCCCGTGCTATATCCAAGTCAACTTGGAGGGAATTGATGTCGTCATTGGGATTGTCAGCATCTTCGCTGCAAGTCTGGTCAAAGCTAGCACCCTGTTGACCTGCTGGTGTGTGCAGGGATGCAGCATGACAACGGGGTGAATGACCAATGTGGTGTTGAACCCCAGTCTGTGTTGGGAAGCCCTGTCCACAATGGCCACACTTGTAATGGGAAAGTGGGTAAGTATTGGACTGATGAGGCATGAAAATGGAGCTGCCGGATTGACAGTGGTGGTGGGTTGGAATTGGAGGTGATGCTAAGTGACCACATGGATGGCATGGTATTTGTCAGTCACTGAATGGCAGGGTCTATTCTGGCTAACGCTCCATTCTAGGTCCCCATTCTTGGCTGCCAGGAACGTATTTATGTGGGTCCATTTTTTTTGTCTTCCCTCTCTTAGTTGCTTTCAAACGATCACCTTCTTAGCACGCTGACCACTGAGTAGTAGTATTATGGCCTCCCATGACCCCAAGAGCAGTAACCCTCAGCCTCAACCTCCGGTGACTGAATCAGGTCGTGGTAGGATGTGCCGGCCAAGTGAGAAAATGCAGGCAATGAAAGGTAAGCTGGTTTTTTTTTTTTTTTTCTTTTCCATTGACCGTCCTGCAGACGACCAGAACAATGCCAGGCAAATGGCAGAACAGCAGGCTCGTGAGAAGGCTGAGCAGTGCAAGACTCTAGCCTGTAAACGCAAGCAAGCAACCAAGGCCGCTGACATTGATCCATTCATGGCTCCGACTCTGTGGTGTGATACATCTCAAGGCACCACTGCAACTTCTGCCTCCCTCAATACAGACAGTGCAGTAGGTACAGTGCACAAGGATAATGGCAGTCACATCTAACAAGTTTGTAGTTCTCCTCTAGGTCTGTAGGGAATGTCCATGCTACAAGTCATGTCACACGCCCCCACATGCTCGCCACAGCTCTGACCCTCTGCACCGGCAGAGTGCCACCAGTCTCCAACCCAGATATTGCCCTTGTTTGACCAGTGAGCCGTCCATCACTTCCTGATGCCAAGGTATGTATAAACTCTACCCTGCTGGTGATATCCAAGGGACTGACAGACCTGCTGTCAGACCACTGCAATCCCTCGTGCGCTTGCGGGGATTCCTGTTTGGCCACCTGCACTCAAGTGACCCCAATCTTACTTCGATGTACTAGAGGATCCTGCCAGAGACCAGCCCTCAGTGAATCATGCTGGACATGCCAAGAAGCAAGTGTGCGAACCAGACCCCAGACCATGTACATTGTACGTTCACAATTTATATATTCACATATTGTACTAACACATGCGAACCACCAGTGATGGACTATCCAAAGATGATGAGCCCCGTGAGCCCCGTAATCACAACAATAACCACAAGAAGCAGGCACATGAAGAAGACCCCAGACCATGTACATTGTACATTCATCATCTATATATTCGCATATCATACTAACATACATGAACCACCAGTGATGGACTATCTGATGACGACAAGCACTATGATCGCCACAGTGGTCACAATGAATCAGATACTTATATCCTTGACAAGGCTCCGAAGCCAAGCAAGCATACTTGCTACACCATGCCAGTGGCCTCTGAGGATGAGGATGAGCCAGGGCAATCCATGGCACTGAGTCTGAGGACTGCAGTTGGGATCGAATCATCCAGTGGTAATGCCCACACTAAGGCTGCTGACTATGACCCTCAAACACAGGTGGTCCTCAAGATGGCCATTGAGATCTATTGTGGCTTGTTACTCAGTAAGAATCCATATGCAGAACCTGTCGAGGAGATCAAGTGGGCAAGATTGACATGGAAGCAAGCATGCCATCACAATAAAGTTAGTTGGTCATATGACAATACTCTTTTGAAGCTGGTGAGTATCATTATTTATAGGCACTGTATGAACTGACTAGATTGTGATTTCAGGTCATGGCTTGTACCACTCACCTGCGTAGCCAGTTCAAGTCGAAGGCCTGTGCAATCATTGCTGCTGTGTATGGGTTCAGTCCTGGTATGAATGATACAGTGAGCAACAAAACTGATGCAATGTTTGCATTATTTTTGTTGAGGAGCAAATATCTAGAGATATATTGATGCTAGACCCATGAACCCAAATATTATTAGAAAGCCTTTAATCAGGGCTTTCTGATGGTACCCAGGTGTCCTAGGTAATTCTTATTATTTCAGGAAATATTCAGCAATTAGTGAAGGGTACTCATTGCATTGGTTTTGTTGCTAATGCTAAGGGTATCGCAAATTAATATGAAGTGTATCCTCCTCTGGCCTTGATGACCTCCTGAACCCTTCTAGGCATGCTCTAAATCAACCTCTGACACTCATCCATCCCAATCTTGTACCACTCTATCTTGATCCTCTCCCAAAGTTCCAATATCCCCTTGGCTGGCTCAGGATACTCTGCAAGCCTTCTTTTGAGAATAAACCATAGATGTTCTATGGGGTTAAGGTCTGGAGACTGAGCAGGCCATACCATGACCTCAAATCCATGGTCATCTAACCACTCCCTGGCCTTTTTACTGGTGTGCTTGGGATCATTATCCTGTTGGAAAATGATGTCCTCTGGAGAAAATCCATAATCCACCAGAGTTTGTTGGAGTTCATCCTCCAAAATCTGTACATAGAGATCAGCATCCATCTTACCATCAATCTTGCAAGCCATTCCAACTCCTTCCCAAGTCATACAGCCCCATAGCATCACTGATCCTCCTCCAAACTTGACTGTTCCCTCTATAATCCTATCACTAAGGCCCTCTCCTGCCCTTTTCCATGCCTATTTCCTACCATCTGACCCAATGCGATTAATTTTGGTCTCATCTGACCATATAACTCACTTCCAGTCATCAACAG
>JBBPOF010000942.1:0-14543 GCA_038091315.1 Porphyrellus cyaneotinctus | reverse complement strand
AAATGGCAGGATCCACAACGGCAGGGTCCACGCCGGAAAGATTGACAGAGGGAATGTACTCCAACACGACGGCGGGTAGTTGAATCGCACGTTCGTCCGATGGTAGGAAGTGGCCGGCCATGATGAACCGCGGGATACAACACCCCTGAAAGTCCTTCAAAAGCGCATATGCCTTGACTTCATTATCGTAACGCTCCATTACGAACCGATAAGTTCTCTCCGCCCGATAGGCGGCGGCTTCCACCGGATCTTTCGACACTTCGCTGTAATATTTGGAAGTCAACTGGTCTTCGTCGAGTGCCGCGTTCTGGGGCCGCGCCCATGTGGCTGCCTGTTCGATGGCCAAACTCCATGGGGAATATTTCCGGGTGCTGTCCAAGAAACGAGGATCATATATTTTGATCACCACCAGGTCTGAATCCGCGACGTCGGCTTTGGCGAGTAAAACAATACATATCCGGGCGTCGGTGAAGAGTTTATGGATGGTAAAGCTGACTAGACGTCCGTCAAGCAGTTTCAGCATCACTTTGCTGTTTGGGGAGAATAACCTGAGAGCGTCCTCCATGCCGGCGAGGCTGCATACAATTCAGTGCAACGTAGGTGATCGTCAATCACCCAACCTCACCTCTTTTGCGATGTTGCTGTGGAGCTCATGCTATCGAATGGAGAAGTCGGATTGATAGGTTTAGCTTGGGGGAAAGGCTGATCGCGAACTCAAGACCCCTATGGTTTTATATACTAGGGCTTGGTTTAGGGGTCTGTATTGTTCATCATGACACCGTGACAGCTGTCCACTCGGATCGACAGCTTGGCCACAGCACACCCCAGTATAGAGGTTGCTTTCGCTACGACCGGAAAATGTCGTGTATAAGCTGAGGTGTGATGCTACCCCACGTCATACGAACAAGCTATCTTAGCGCAACGAAAACACACGCACCTCTCCCTCCCAAAACTCTGCCTCTGTAATCTGACCACCTATGACGAGCTCCTTGTGGAACGCCAACAACTCTAGGTTCGCTAAAGGCACCCACTTTTGCTGTCTGAAATCCATCGCTTCATCTTGACCTGATAAAATTGGCATTCGTCCATCTCTCACGACCGAAGTGGCACGTGTGGCACGCGACGTCGAAGCTCTCCATGCCGGTAGCGCGGCGGGCGTCGCGAGGATCGAGTCGCAGCGGCCGTCATGGGTCCTTTTGCACCTGTGCGGGAGGTGTAGCGATGGCGGCCAAGACGCCATCACCGCGGCGTCGACTGATCAACGTCTCCTTCGCTGAATAAGCCACCTCCTGTGGGTCGCCGTGAGCTTGTGCAGCACCTTCTTTGCTGCAAAAGGGGGCCAACGATTGGGTATGAGCGGTGAACACGCAGGTTGTTTTTGGTACTCACAAGCGGCATTATGGAATGGAATGCGTACGGAAGTTGCTTTTTAACCGTCCTGGGTCCAATGGAGATCGCTGTTTGTGAGTTCGAGCGTGCCAGGTATTTTCTTGTAGGACGCCTTGTTGTTACACGATAGACGAATGTCCAATTCCAGCACAGCCATCACTTCAACCACTAATGGCATCCACTCGTGTTCGACTTTGACTAGCAAGTCGACTCGTACGGAATAATAAACGGTGGTCCGACACCCCAGTAACCAGGTCAATGGCAGACCAGCACTCGGATCGCTGGCTCTTTAAAGTCCTATTTTTGCGCTGAGAGATTGTGAGAGATCACCCTCGCGAACCTGGGACGATCATCTATTGGACAGACCTCGTGTGAGATCACGTCCCCCACGTTCTCCCCACCTCGTCATTGACCTCTTCAAAATGTCTTCGTGAGCTGTCTCGAAAGGAACGTGGCATCACCCGAGGCGATCTCGAAATCGCCATGCCCCAGATCTCGTTCGTGCGTCTCTGCGTTCATTTTCGACGTCGATCCGCGTATCTGACTTGCACGCGCGATGTCATTTAGCACCCCACGACGATACGTGGTCAATCATGGCTACCTAAACTGCGTTACACTACAGAGAACCCACCAGCCTCGACACCACCATCTTCATTTTCTCCAACGCGAACACGTTTTTCATCCATACCATTCTCCGGGTGCATCTATTCATGTCTCTATTTGCCTCGTGATTGAACTGACTGTGCTCTTTCACCACACCAAGGCATCCGAGACTGCTTTGAGACCATCATCTCTCCAATCTGGCTGATTTTTCCGATCCCAATCACCCGAATAAACTCGTCCTCAATAGGGGCGTCCCTCTTTTCACATTCCCTCGGGCTGTCTCGGTTTCTGGATTCCACAGTTCCTGATGCCATTCTAACTAACATACTCAACCCACAAACTACACTAACAAGCCAACCACTCACCCAATACCTCGCCGCCCACCTACTTCCGCCGGATCATTTACGTTGGTGATGGGGTCAGCGGGTTTTGCGCCGTATTGTGTCTCAGGAGGTACGCGTGTCCCTTTGAGTCGCTCACCCCTCCTCCTTGACACCACACTCACCCCCGACACAGTCAAGACATTGTCTTTTGCCACCGCTTCCGTGACCTCAAATATTTACATGTGGCGTGCTGCTACCTCTTTCTTCTGGCTGGAACATGAGTTTAGCAATTGAGGTAATAGGGATGAAAAGTCCACTGGCATGATGTGGATACAGGTGGCCTTGTATCATTTTTCTAGCTCCTCCCTTCATGCTTGAACTACCTCTGCAGTTGTTGGTGGGCTAGCAAAAGAGGCCTCTATTAATGCCCTTCCAACTAGATTTCCATTGTACCACCTGAAAAGTCCAACAGATGGACTTTTCAAGTGGTACAACAAAAAGGTCTAGTTGAAAGGGTGTTAGTAGAGGCTGCTTTTTGCTAGCCCACCCACCACTTTGGAGATAGTCCAGGCATAAGGCAGAGCTAGAAAATGCCCTTCCAACTAGACATTTTTGTTGTACCACTTGAAAAGTCCAACAGGATAAAAGAATAGGGCACAGGAGTTGCATGGACATCCAACCTTGATCTACTTCCATTGGGAAACACTGTCACCCAGTGTTTCAGAATGGAAGTAGATCAAGGATAGGAAAAGGAAACACAACTTCACCCTGGCTGTGATGTCAGATGGACCCCAGCAAACAAGGCAAGAAGCTTGCCTTGACAGTATGCTGGTCATTGCAGTGAGTTATCATTCGGTTAGTCTGTGTATCTCTAAGGAGTCAAAGATTGCACTTCGTAGCCCTTGACAAGATAGCAAGAAGGATGGGGTCCAGTGATTCTGCGAGCTTGGGACAATTGGGTGCGGTTTCACCTGTAAACTGGACTTGCAACCACATAGTCTGCACTCATACGTGCTATGGTATGGAGGGGAAAGTACGCAGGTCGACGCCCATGTTGTCCAGGCGAATCCATATGGGGGTCGAAATTCCCGGATCGGCCCAATGTGTATTTTTCGCACTCGAACCTGGGGCAAACAATCGATGATGCCAAAGATGCCAGTCACGGTCCGACACTCCGAACCATACGATTGGAACATAGTTCCATCCGATTGGCCGGTACATGATCAGGTTCTCAGAAGTTGTCTATACGACGGCACGGGAAAGCCCGGCTCAGATATTGTATTCGGCGGTGACATGTATTGTCTATCATAGTATACATACTTTTCTTGGCGGCGGAGTATCGTCTTTGACGTTGACAGAAGACGCACTAATTCAATACGCGATCCTTTCTTTAACTGTCTACACATCCCTGGATGCGGAGGAAGAAACCGGACGCTGAGGTAAAAATGTCATTGGCTAGTGGTTGGTTCGCCGCTACAGCTTAACGATATGTGGGTCAACTGAGCAATCATGACGGAACAGAAAGTCATCACGAGGATGTGACCTACCGTCAATAGTTGACGGCGTTCCAGTTCCGGTTACTGAGTGGGATCATCGGCGGTGATAGTTTTTTGGGGGCAGGTCTGGTCCAAGTGCACGGCGCGGGCGTCTGTCGTCGAACGCGAAAGAACCTAATCGTCACCTGCCTGATGCACGATAGTTGGAGTGGCGTGGAGTGAATCGATTAGGTTTCGCGAACGTCGTCCCACCAGGTCCGATCCGCACCCTTTGATGACGCCATGGGTAAGTGGCATAACTTTTTGCAGCGAGAAGACGAAGAACGTGTGTTGGTACGATTCAGAACATGATTGGTCGAGATGCGATACGACTATCGCATGCTCGGAGTTTCAAGCCCGGTAACTCAACACCCCGGATGCCATCTAGCAGGCGGTCTAAGTTGGAGGACTCGGCTAGGCAGGAATGCCTCGGAGTGCTCGGTTAGCTAAAGTGACGTCGAGAGAATATGTAGCGGATCTGCACACCGTCGTGTGGGGAGACGTGGATGGAAGACTACTTCCGATCAAGAAGAAGGTTAGGTGATTACAAGACATTGATCGCCGTCGTGAAGTTTTCCTTGGAGCAAGTCAGAGAGAGTGGGGAAACATATGATGTCATTGAGGCTCGGTTGCTAATTGTTCTCGCGGACGGATCATACTAAAAACATTTGACTCACACTGCGGAGATTTGAAGAATAATATCATGTCGCGTGACCGCGCGGTCCCCGACGAACCTTGGGAGTAACTAACGGAACTGAAATATCAAGGAGGTTGTGTGACATGTGACGCGTGGTTGATGGATAATGTCGAGTATATATGGGAATCTCGATTATCACTTCTGTTCCCTCCAACGTCCTCGAAGCCGACTAACATGCAGCACCAACACGACCCTCAACAAGACGTCCAACAACCCCTTCCTCCTCGACCTCCCCCATTTCCATTACAAAACCAGAGGCAACCACACCGTCCACAGCCTCTTGGTCAACCTGGCGCGTCTCCGAGAAACACTCTCAGCGGTCTTCTCGCAAACAGAGACAGAGCAGGCAATGCGCCTATTCCGCCGTCCCTCCAGGCAAAGATGATAGCCGTGGGTCCCTCGCTTTCTACCCCGTTCACTCTTTCTTCATCTTTCGTTTCCCAGATGCTCAACCGCGGCTCACCCTCCTCACCGAGCTCCTCCTCCTCCAGTGACTCCACTCTACAGGCTCCGCACCGCCCGGATATAGATGATGTACAACGTCCTCTACCTCACCAACCCAATTCGTTCCCCCCTCCCTTTACTTCCCGAGGTCGTGGCACCGTTCCGACTCCCTCCGCCAAACGCAACAGACCTGGCTTCAAGTTATCCGACATAAATCCAGACGCCGCTATCGGCGCCGTAAATGCAGGTCTCGGTGCAGGTAGACCCTCATTGGCCGATGCTGGCCGTCGTGTTACAACCAAGTTTGATACCCCCTTTGCAAATTTCAACAAAATCGTGTACGTCCCCGTTGTCTTCTTTACTTCTGACCTTGACCTTTTCGATCAGCGATCCATCTGGCCGGCTCAACTTTGCCGGAAAGGCTGTTATCCACGCCGCAGGCGTTGATTTCTCAAACGGGTCTTCATTTGCGATCAACATGGAGCAACTCGTTCTCGAACATGAACTCGGTCGGGGTAACTATGGAACCGTGAAAAAGGTCCTTCATAGGCCAACCAACGTCGCGATGGCTATGAAGGTACGTATTTACATCTTCACCCCACACGTCATTCATTCACCCCGCGCCACCTTCATGTTTGCGCTTACCTCAGGAGATTCGTTTGGAACTCGACTCCACAAGGCTCAACGGCATCCTTATGGAACTTGACATCCTTCACCGCGCCATGAGCCCGCACATCGTCGAGTTCTATGGCGCATTCTTTGTCGAATCATGCGTATACTATTGCATGGAGCACATGGATGGTGGTTCCCTTGCCTCGCTATGCTGTTTCCCAAACGGGAACGTCGCACTCCCACCCAGTCTCTCGTCCAGTCCGGGTTCTGCTTGGACTTCTAGCCCGGCCCCTCTTGCAGACGAACACCTGGGACGCATCGCATCATCGATGACCAAAGGGCTCGCCTTCCTCAAAGATCATCTGGGTGTCATGCATCGCGACGTAAAGCCAACCAACGTCCTTGTGAATCGCAAAGGCGAAATCAAGCTGTGCGATTTCGGTGTGAGCGGGCAACTCGAAAAGAGTATCGCCCGCACCAATGTCGGGTGCCAAAGTTATATGGCTGTGAGTACCCTGCTGCGGTTGCTTTCAATTTCCACCACGTTGACCACCCTAATTTCTATCTTTGGTCGCGTTTCCCAGCCCGAGCGGATAAAGGGCTCCTCATCGTCAAGTGTTGACGATGCTTTTACCTCATATACCGTCAGCGCCGATATATGGTCACTTGGTCTTTCCATCGTGGAAATTGCCAGGGGAAAGTGAGTTGTCGTTTTCACTCACTGTGCTACGCCCTGCTCGATCTCACACTTGATCCGTCTCAGGTACCCATACCCACCTGAGACGTACGAAAACGTGTTTGCACAGCTTAGCGCCATCGTTGACGGTGAAGCACCTGGACTCCCAGATGACAATGACATCCTCGACGAAGTCGTTGATGATGCGCTGACTGTAGACATGAGCGATGGAAAGCCCCTGAAGAGGAAATGGTCTCCCGAAGCACGTGATTGGGTACGGCAGTGCCTGATCAAAAATGCGGATGAGCGAGCGACGTACCCTGATCTACTGGCGAGTGTTGTTTCTGTTCCTAAACGATGTGTATGCTGATTATGTGTGGCAGGCGCACCCATGGATGAAGATGGACGCCGACCGTAAGGTCGATATGGCCGCATGGGCGACGCGTGCAATCGATTGGCGGGAACGGGGGAGACGTGGGTTTACTGTTTACGAGTGAGCCCAGTATATCAAAGATCCTTTCACGTTGTGATATCCTCTTGAGGAGGGCTACTCCATCTCCGCGCTCGTCGCCTCGCGACCGGTGACTATTCACGGTCAACATGCGACACCAAGATCCACCTGTGACCAAGGCACCACCCTACGACTACCCCAAGCAATGTCTACCTTCAATGTCTGTGATGCAGCAGTTGTTGCTGCATCGACTCCCTACTCATCGATCTGGCTAAAAGTTGCCCCTCCACACACACCACACATCGCGTTTATCTTACTCATCCACGGGCATCATCATGTATATTATCAACGCTGGCCAATACCCCTGCAATACTCGCTACATGCATGCATTCCTCAATCCAGTTACCAGCACTTAGCTACACTTTTTTTTTTCTTTAGTGGTCGTCTGGTTGTCAGTCATCATCTGGTCGCTTTTCTTTGTTCATGGTTGTTCTGGCCGGTTCATGGTTGATTGTGTCGGGTAGAAACTGTTGTTGATCAGAGTGCAAGTACTTACAGGGGTTACAGTAATGCTACTCGGATCGACTTGGCCCGACTGCCGGATTGGGTGAAACTAAATATTCTGGTTCTGTTTCTGACCACCTTGCCTTCCCGAGCGTCCCGTCAAGCTGTTACCACTTTACTCCGGTAATGCATTCACAATGCAATCTTTTGCGTGCCTACACTTGACGATTTTTTTTTCCTCCGACCGTCCTTTTTAGTCACCATCAGCCTCGTGCTGCTTTTCCGTGCGGCATTCGCACTCTTCCGTTCCATCTTTGTTGGTCACCATAGTCTACGCCGTTCCTTTCGCGACATGATTCACGTCAAATGGGGTCGGGATGTCCTCCATTTCCCAATGCCATCGCTCGACACGCCACTGGGTAAACTCCGCGCCGACTTGGCGGCGTATACCCATCTCCCGGTGGGCTCGTTCAAGTTGGTGTACAAGGGTGCGGTGATGAAAGAGGATGGTGCTCCGTGTGCGTTTTTGTTTCGTCTTTCGTTTGCTTTCATGCTCACGCTCAAGTCTATCTCTGTATCTCAATCGACCGTCAACGGCGGTGATGGATGGCATTGGACGTTGGATATATTGCCAGTGTCGACGTATAAACTCAAGGAAGGCGCGACGATCGCGTTGATCGGCGGACACACCCTCGTGCCGGACAAGTCCTCTTCGTCGACCGCACCTCGCGCACCAACAGCCAAGTCCACCCCACAGACGGAGGAGAACACGATTTCGGCGATACGGCAAGAGTTGGAGAAGGTGAGGGAGACGCTCGTGCCCGATGTGGACGCGTTTGTTGGGGCGCTCGCGCCATCGCGTGGTACCGCGAGCGAGGGTGCTGTTGCCGTGTCTCACTCTGAGTCCGGGAATGGGTCTGCCCCGACACCGGTAGATCATACGCGACTGTCAGAGCTGTTGTTGCAGTCCTTGCTGCGACTGGATGCGTTGCATGTATCGGGGATGGATTGGCCTGATGCGAGGTTACAGCGGAAGGCGGCGGTGAGGGAGGTGCAGGGGGTGTTGGATCGGTTGGACGGAGCGTGGGCGGCGCGTTGATACAATGATGAGATGTTGTCGTTCAACGGGGATGTGTCTAATATACATAGATATCCATTTATTCTGGTTCGAGTACCAAGCTCCAACCCATACACGTGTCAATGTACACCCTCAGGGCGTCGTACTAACCCATACTTTTTTGCATCTTCCAAACCCCCATTTTGGCCCTAGATGCAAGAATACTCCCTGGTAAGACTTTCCAGAGTCACTTCAAAAGAACGTTACTGCAAAATCGGACATCGACACGGGCACAGTTCCACACCAACGCTCAGGTACATGTATGTTGGCCGACCTAATTCTTCCAATCTGCTTCCCAAGTCGACTCACACTGCTGTTGCAGAGACGCTGCGGCGTGATCAGCGGTCGTGCGGGTTATCGTGCCAGCGGGTTGAGTCTCGCCGCGCAAAGGTGGGGAGGCGAGAGGTTGACGTATTCTTTTCGTGGTGTTCCGTTTCTGTTTCATCGTGTTCGTCGCGCGCTGACGAATCTTGGTAGGTTCCGCAGGTGATATTGAAGAACCGCTACACTGCATATTCGATTGCCGATCGTCACCTTGGCACACTTCCTCCTGACTTGCTGGTGGCGTCCAACTGAGTTTATAATGTCGATGCGTGCTGTACGGCCAAAGTCAAGGTAAGCATGTTTCAGATGAACAATTTCTCCGAACACATCGACATGTCAACCCATAAATCAGATGTCAAAAACCTGTCACATATGCAAGTCACAAGCTTTACACGTCATTGCTTCAGCTGCTGAGCCAGCACGTCCAAGTCCATGAATTCCTCGCTGGGTGTTATGTGCTTGTATGTGAATAGGTACGAAAACGTTATGAACTCGGATCAGGGGGGACCGAATATAATCTGACAGGGAGGCTGTCCGATCAGGAAGTCATGTATGCAAATTTTGTCACGCCTAAATTCCAACTGTGACCGCACGTCAAATTCAAACCGTTGGGTTTGTAAAGGCGCTGGCAGACATCAATTTAAAGGGTTACGCACCGCCCACTTGCACGCGGGTGCTACGTAATCCTTTAAATTGAGTGGATTTTATGCATAGCCATATCATCATCCTTTCCTCCTTTCGTCTTCCCCTCTAACCCAATGTATGATTTGACGGTTACGGGTACCCTGGCTCTTGGGCTTGCCGTGGTCCTAATTGTTGGGCGACGAGCTGTTCGGAGCCGAAGCCCTTACCCGTTGCCCCCTAAGCCTCCCGGTTTACCATGGGTCGGGAACATCATTGGAATCAACCCAGATGGTCCATGGTTGACATACACCGAGTGGGGCAAAAAATACGGTAGGCTTGAAGGCGCCTTGTTCCACGTGTCTTGCTCAACCTGATCTCCATGTAGGAGACCTCCTTCGTGTTCATTTGCTTGGCAAGGATATCATCATCGTTAACTCAGAAAAGGTCGCGAGGGACTTGTTTGAAAATCGGTCCACCATCTATTCGGACCGTCCAAGCAACATCATCAACGGATTGTCAGGCTTTCTTTTTCGCTCATGCTTGCTCATCTGAATCCGCTGTTCCAGGTGTGGAGTGGACTTTGCGACTACTTTATCACAATACGGTGATCGATGGCGACTCCACAGGAAGCTTTTCCATCAGACGTATCGGCCGGAGGCGATATCCAGATTTTTCCCCTTCCAACATCGCAAGGCATGTCAACTCCTTCAGCAATTGTTCAAATCCCCCGAAGAAGTCGAGCATCATGTGCTCACGTGAGTGCCAGATCGTGAACGCGGCGACGAAGCCTAATTCATCTCTTTGTCAAGTTATGCATCCTCGATCATCTTGAGCAGCACGTACGACCATGAGCCAGAGTCTCAAAGGGACGAGATCGTCGCCACTGCGATCAGAGTATTGGAAATGGTTTTGAACATTATCCGTCCGGACAGAGCCGCCTTGGTCGAAGCGTTCCCATGGGGTGGGTCTATTGCATTCTTTGCACATCTTTCCGTGAGATGAATGTGTTCTAAGTGCTCCATCTCCCTGCATGGTTTCCCGGTATGTCTTTCAAGGACGAAATGGCCCTGGCACGCGCGGAAATGGCTGGGTATCTTGAACATCCATTCCAGATCGCTCTTCGAAAAGTGGTAACGCCCATTTCGACCTTTCAGTTCGTGTCCATACTGAATAAATACACAAGTCGGGTGGTAGCACCGCGCCGTCGATGATACATGACTCGTTGCAATATATGGAAGAAAAAGGACATACGTCCGATGAATCGTGGATGACGGGCCTTAGGGACGCAGCTGGCACCGCGTTTCTTGGTACGCCGCTCTGACGCCTTGCAATCTGCTAAACTAATTTGCATGTCGTTAGCTACATCGGAGACCGTATGTGACAGACCATCTTCGTGGTCATCCTCATTGCTAACAATACAAAACAGAGTAGCGCGGTCCTGATGTCCTTCATTCTTATGATGGTGGTGAACCCTGCTGCACAGGAGAAAGCGCAGGCGTATATCGATGCCGTGGTAGGCAAAGAGAGATTACCAACATTGGATGACCGACAGTCGTTGCCCTTCATCGACGCCATTTTGTGGGAAACGCTCAGATTTGCCCCCGTTACACCGATGGGTGAGTAATTCATCTCTGTGCCCAGTTCCCGTCATTGATTCCCCATCACACAGCGTTCCCCCATACTGCCTCAACTGACGACACGTATAATGGATACCACATTCCAGCAGGTGAATAATGAACAACACTCTCAAATAACTGAGCATCAACTGATACCCGATTTCAGGTACCATGTGTTTGATCAACTTGTGGTTAGTGTTTTCCGCGTTTCAGTTAGGCAACTCTTGATGGCTGATCTGCGTCACTAGGGCCATGTCACGCGACGAATCCAAATTCCCCAACGCAAACGCATTCGTACCCGAGCGATTCATCAACGACGACGGTTCACTTAAACCCAACGACGCCGATTACATCGCGTTTGGATTCGGTCGACGCAGCTGTCCCGGAAAATTCTTTGCAGAAGCAGAATTGTGGGGCCCCATCGCAAAGCTCTTGGCGGTGTTCAAGTTTCTGAAACCCTTGGACGAGAACGGGGTAGAAATCCCGGTAGAGCCGAAATATTCCAACGCCGTGTCGACGTGAGTGGCGCGCGTTGCCTCCTGATCTCGCGCGCGATGTTAATTCGTTGCATAGACGCCCTCTGCCGTTCAAGTGCAGGATCGTTCCTAGGTACCCGGAGATGACTGCGGAGAAGCTGGAACAATTGATCGCAGCCAGCATTGTTTGATGCGTTGGTGCTTCATTCAAGGACAATTTCGTATTTATCTACTTGGGCCGAATTGCATTCAGAATTCAGATTATTCATTCATTTCATTGATTGTCAGATGATAAACCAGGAATGATCCCGGTGAACTCGGGTAACACTGGTACATGGCAAGCCAGTTTACTGTGTTATCTCCTTCGTCGTTCCTTTGCCCGCTATCGGACTTCCGGCCCTTTCAGGTTCCGGACACCGCAACAATGACATGTCTTTTAAGCGATTCCTCTGCTCTATCAACAACAGCGACCTCATCCGTTACTACCAACACATATGACAAGGATGGTCACCCCTGATGGTTCGAGTGAGATGAATGTCGTGTCATGTCACTGGATCGGAATGAGCGCGAAAAGCATATCCGGAGTAGTCAAGAATGATCCAAATTGATAGCTTCTTTGGCCAGCATACAAACTTCACACTGATGGTTCTTGGGTTCTGTTTGAACCACAGACTCATCTGCCAAGGAGGAAGGAAAAATGTGGCGTGAGGCACAATACCAGCAAAGAAAGTGGTTATGGCTGGGACAGACTCCAGTTCGATAACTGAGTCGAGGACATTATTGATTGCAAAGTCAAGTGGAAAGGGCACGGTAAATCCGAGGCTCGTCGATGATGGTGCCAAGTTTGATATTGACAAGGATTTTTTAATTCTTGACAAATGGGTATAGCAAAATGTGTTCTGACCGTCAAGCTCGTGGACGTCCCGGGGCTGGTTGGTACCCCAATATGAATTGAATGTTGCATCACCATATGTACTCAGGAATCACCATATATACTCGAGACATAATTAAGAATACTGACAGACAGCCTCCTTGGCCAGTGTATTGTTCGATCGAGAGCCTCTGGGTGCCCGGGGATGAATTGCAAAACGACTCGAGTGGACCCTGCAACTCTTGTAAATGGACAATGTCCGCGAACGTGATACCAAAGGAAACCAGGGATGGAAAGGGCATGGACAACACATACTCGATTTCAGCCAATCAGGCAACATGAAGGTGGAAGGAGTGGTTGAATGGTAGGAGGGCTCAGGAGGGTCCCGACGGATTCCACGTCAAGTCCATAGTGGGTCACTATGGCCCAGGATACGACAAGATAACTTCGCAGGATACCCCACTCGATTTGTGTAAGCGATCGATCTGATAAACGAATAGCACTTTGTAGTTTAGAGTAAGATATCTACGTGTAACAAACGCCTGCGACAGTCAAGACAGCTTACCTTGATTCCGGGATACTATTTGACTGAGACGAGACACTTCAGGAAGACATCTCACCAGTGGGGATGGGTTGTCCAATACTTGCCAAAGAAAATTCAGCGCTGGTTCCTTGAATACGCGGCATGTCCAATGCTGACCCTTTCAAGATACGGATCACAATGGTTCAAAATGTTCAAAAGAATTTCTTCAAGTTGTATCTCGAGCGCATGATGCATTGTCAGTTGAACGTTGAGCGATAGCAAGGTAACTTATGTCACGTCGAAATCGATGGCCCGGAACTAGTGACCCCCTGTGTGCGTGGTGAATTGAATGCTGCGTCCTCGTATTTAAAAGAGCATACTCGAAACAGAATCAGGAATGCTGATGGACGACCTCCTTGACCAGTGTATATACCTGATTCCAATGCCCGTATTCCCATTCCCGGGGGGGTGCACCGAAAGTCCAGAGGAAAAACTTGGCATGAGGGGCAGTGCTCGCAAAGAAAGCGGCCATAGCTGGCTTATTCTTATGGATAGGATACGACGGGTGTAACTCCGGAGGATATCCCACTCGATCTGTGTCAGTGATCGGCTAAATGAATAGCGCTTCATAGGATGATACTAGTACTAGGAGAGAGCTTCCCATCAGACGGGGATCAACAGATATCTAAAAGCCATCTTACCGTGGTTCGTGGCCCTGGGGATACTAGTTGCTGATGGTGAGATGCTTCTGAAAGATTTCGCCAGCGGGGATGGGTCAGTCCACTCTTCCAGCGCTGGTTCTTTGAATTTGCGACATGTTCTGGCCAGAACTGCAAGTGTTTTACGGGCCCTTTCCAACACAAACACTGACTGCAAATCGCAAAGGTCAAAGATATTTAGAATGATTTCTGGTATCTCGAGGGGGTGATGCATCACGAAATCGATCGCGATCGCCTTGTTGGCAGAGTTTCCGTTTCGCGGACCATCCGAGTCCGCTGCCACTGACTCGGAATTCGTGGGAAGGTGACTGTACTATAAACTTCTTGTATAATTGCTACCTTTTGCTCGCCCCTTGACCGTGTGGCATCTTGCCATGCTACAGCCGACGTATGATGGACTTCAAAGGGTAAATAATGTGTAGGCGATTTCCGAGGCGACTGGTATCTTGCCATGTTGCTACAATGGATTTCAAGGGGTGAACAACGAAAGTAATGAGCGGTTGGCAGACCAACACGGCCTATTCCTTGCTATGGTCAAGGAATCTGGCTTTAGGGTTGTCGCAAGTGGATTTGGGAGGGGTTGGCTGGGCATTGGCGGGGACGCAGCGATCTCTAGATGAAGGAGACATGCCAATATTGTTGCTAAACTATTCATATTTTGCAATGATTCGTAGCCCGGAGAAAACATGCATTTGAAAAATGTACACGTCGCCGATACAAACCTATTCACGTTTTCGCTTCCAATTTGGCTTTGAGTTCTGTCCCAGTACCGCGCACAAAGGTCTTTGTTCGAGTGTCGTGTGCTCTGGTGTATAGAACTCGATTGCGAGATCTTCTACAAGAGCGTTAGCGTCCTGGAGCGGCAAGGTGTCCGTCGTGAGTAGCCAAAGGCTAAAAGGCAACGCGGGTTAATGTGCACTTCGAGCAAGTAATAGATGATAAACTGACGAAGTGAAGGTTTTCTTACAACGGGCCCATTCGGGTCGCCATTCGTTCCAGTCTACGTCGAGTTGTGCGAGGTCGTCGGACGACAAGAGTG
>JBBPOF010000941.1:0-14543 GCA_038091315.1 Porphyrellus cyaneotinctus | reverse complement strand
CAAAACCCCCACTGCAGTTAGTCCCATACAATCAATGAGCCTCCTCTAAACTTTGCTATAGCTTTCATCTCTCTAGTGATTAGTTACTCTTACTTGTTATTCCACATATACTCCTGGCCAATTGATACATATCATGCAGCTGATCTCGAACTTGCTGCTATCATGTTCACATTGAAAGAATGGCGTCAATACCTTCTCAATGCCGCAACTCCCTTTGAGATTTTGACTGATCATCAAAATCTCACCTACTTTACTTGCCCTCAAGACCTCTCCTGATGACAAGCTCGCTGGCAACAACAACTCCAGGAATACCATTACACAATTACTCATCATCCTGGAAAGACAAATCCAGTGGATGGTCTGTCCTGGAGGTCAGACTTTGAAAGAGGGGCATCCATTGAAAACGCACAACAAACTGTCTTAAAGCCGATTGAAATATGAGCAACTACAATCAAAGACATCAAAACCGAAATAAAAGAAAATCAATTTCGAGTTGAAAAGTTCGTACAAAAAGGCCTAGAAACAGAAAATAGTGCATGGAATAAGATGGATGATATGATTCATTGGAAATCTCTCCTATATGTACCACCTGTCACCCAATTACAAGAGAAAATCCTAAAAAACAATCATGATCATCCACTAGCGGGACATCCTGAAATCCGATGCACACATGACCTTGTAAAAACACAATATTATTGGCCCACTATGAAAAGAGACATCTGCCGATACATACAAGGATGCGACAAATGCCAATGTGTAAAAATGGATCAACAAGGAAAGAAAACCCCTCTTAATCCAAACAAAATACCAGAATCCCCATGGGAAATCATTTCTGTAGATCTGATTGGACCATTACCAGAATCACAAGGAAAAAACGCTATAATGGTAGTAGTCAACAGATTTTCAAAAATGATTCACCTATTTCCTGTCCTCATAGAAATCTCGTCACAAGGAGTAGCCAAAATCTTTAGGGATGAAATCTTCAAGCTGCACAGATTACCAAAGAAAGTGATATCTGATCGAGGACCACAATTTGTATCGTCTTTCATGAAAGAACTATATGAACAATTGAAAATAGAAGGAAATCCATCTATGGCATATGTACCATCCAGAAACCAATGGCCAAACAGAATGAAAGAACACCTGGGTTGAACAATATCTTCGTCTTTACATCAACCACAGACAAAACGACTGGGCCGAATGGTTAGCCATTGCCGAATTTGCACATAACCAAACAACTACTAGTGCAACTACCTTTTCTCCCTTCCTTCTCAATTATGGTCATCAACCCTGATCCAGATTTGCCCAGAGAAAGAAAGAAAGAAATCCGGCAGCAGGACAATTTGTGGAAGAGCTAAAAACTACCAGAGAAATCGCCAGTGCTGCACTTAAAATGGCAGCATATGATATGAAAAGTTTCATGATCGAAAGACACATCCTCCAGTTGAATACAAACTCGGCGACCTAGTCCTCCTTGAAGCCACCAATATTCACACAGAATGACCATCCAAAAAGTTAGACGACAAACAATATGGTCCATTTGAAGTGATCAAAAAGGAAGGACTTGCTGCCTATTGACTCAAACTGGATAAAACATGGCAAAAAATTCATCGAGTCTGCCACGAATGTTTACTCCATCCTTATTGACCAGCGGAATTCCCTTCTCAGCAAATCGAGAAACCTCCTTTACTGGAGTTAATATTAGGACAACAAGAACATGAAATCAAAGCAATCATTGATTCTCGAAGATCTGGAAATACGATCCAATATCAATATCTCGTTAAATGAAAAGGCTTTCCACAAGAAGAAAATGAATGGATCCCTGTTAAGGAATTGTCTAATGCTTAAGCAGCTATACAGAAATTCCATAAACAACATCCAGATGCTCCTCATCTTGTCATTCACATCTCCCAAACCACTGCCGATTCTCCTTGTTCTTGTCCTATCTGTCTGGGAATTTTCAAACAATTCCATAAATGATATCAACATTTCAATGATTCTTATTTTGACTTTCCTCAACTGTAATCAATCTGAAATCTTGATCAAAGAAGGGGGGTAATAAGATAGGGCGCATCCACAACCATCCAACCTCAGGGTCTTGTGACACTGTGTGACTATTGACTTACCATACCGGAAGTGCCGGAGAAATTCTAAATCGGGAATAAGGATTCGGCATCAGGTCCTCGACTGAGGTACTATTGATAGCTCAGTAAACCACAATAAATCATAAATCTGCCTTCTCTAAATCTTCCATAAGGCTGTTGGGCAATACTCTATGCCCCCAATACTTTTTTGAAGCCCATGCAGCTTGTTTACCAGTCAATCCCTTTGAGTATGCATCTAGAAACCGACATGAACAAGTTGCGAATCTATACAGAAGGTTCACATCAAAGTCAGAACTCAAAAAGGATAGGTAGGCTAATTACTGACACATCGTTATCAGAGGGATTAAATCCAATGCAGCAAGAACATTTCTTTCAAGATCAGCTTCCTTTGATGATGCAGGGAATTGGCGGTACAGGCGTTTTGCATACCCCCAACACTGCTTGATGAAGTTAAGTTCGCAGTGGAATTTAGGGAGGAAGAGGATCTGATAACCCCGAGTCTTGTAGTGTATCTCCAGTAGTGACTCGACTGTTGTGAAATCAGGCTGGGTGTATAAAATTCTTCGGCAGCAGCAACGAGTGGAATCCTTTGGGCACTTGAAATCTTTGCATTGTGCCTTTAGGTTAGGAGCATCCATGAAGCCGCGCTCCTCGAGGATGACAGCCATTCCCTTGAATACACTGGCACGTGGATGGTTTTGGGGGAAATAGAGTGGCTGCGCTTTCCCATTGAATGTCCCGTCTGACATCTGAACCTGCATCTTGCAGATTTTTCCATTTGCAGCATAAACAGGCTTTCCATTGGCACCAATCTGGTTTACCTCAACGCCCCAGTTCTTTCCCTCCTTAGGGGTATTTTTAGGCATCTTGTGTGCTGACAGAGCTGTGTCAGCACACTTTAGATGAGTCATGGCATTATCAAAAATGAGAACATGATCCTCGCTGCTGTAATATTCATCCAGGATGTCCATGGCACTAGCCGCATGATTACAGATGTCGTCATTTGTGAAATAGCCATCATGGCCCTTCCCGCATCTGAAAAGCACTCTAGCTTCCTTTTTCCCAACTGAGGATCGGAGCCAGCCATAGTCAGCAGACACAAAGTCTGCCACCATCAAAGAAGCACCCTCACCCTTCGTTCGTGGGACTGCATTTTCCCCCTTCCACACCCACCACACCACTCTGCGGTCATTGGCATAAAATGTGGACTTGTTGTGAAACCAGACAACCAAGTGGCGCTCGAATGGACACAGCCCTAGCAACTCGCTGTGATCATCAAGCCATTTCCGTGTGCAGTATTCGAGGGCCTGCCAGGCGGGAAGGAATACTGTTTGGCGGTAATAGACAACATCGTCTCATTCATGTCCATCGACATATTGACCTGATGGTTTCTTTGTCCACCAGTAGCCCATCCTCTGCATCCATCTTTTGGCTGTTGCAAGGTGAGGCACCTTTTTAATCTGCAACTGCTCTTTAATGCCAGGTTGTTGAAGGTAGTGGACAATATCCTGCGAACGAACATACTGACCAAGCCCCTGCAGATGAAGAGCAATATCTGTGGCGACATCATCATCGTCAATGCATGATTTTGATGACTTTCCATGTTCTGAAAGAGGTAGGGCTTTATGATCATTGATAAATGCCTTTGACCACTTCTGCAGATTCCTTGCATAATAAGGTGTGGATTGCCGCGCATGCGCAGCTTGGAGTGATGCAGATGTCCATCAGGACTTGTCAGTACCCCAGGAGCAAGGTGTGTTGTCATTGGTATAGATCCAGAGGAAGGATGACATCCATTCAAGCCTCATTTGGAGAGCGAGTGGCAATCATGGGTCCTTTTGGCCTCTCCCAGTCTCCCGCGGTGGCTTCAAAATCAGGTTGAGGTCACGTAAAGTGCAGCGTGCCAACCCAATAGTCGGTGGCTTGCGTGCTTCCCAGCTATGGTCCAGAACGTTTGAGCCTCCCAGCTCTTGAACACCACTGGAAGCCACAGCTTCCTCCTCTGACTCGTCTACACTATCCTCCAGCGCCAAATCTGTTTCGCCTTCTTCCTCACTAGCGCTGGCAGCTAAATCCGAGTCCCTATCATACTCGTCCTCACTCTCCAAGTCGACATTAAAGTCAGAATCCCCTTCCGACACCTCTTCTGCCATGCTGTGGCAGAGTCCGCTCTCCTGGATGAACTCATATTCATGCCAGGGTTCGCCCATGTTCCCTAGTGCTGCCAAGTCCGAGTCTCTGACACCGTGCAAGCCTCCTGATTCCAAGCTGCCAGAATAAAACTTCTGGTACATGTTCCACACCTCAGATGCCAGTGTGGTATCAGTACTAGCAACCACTGGCAGATCACCATGACCGTGACTGAAAAGTTGAATAACAGCAGCAGGGCATGGGATGCTACCAGCAAAATCAGATTGGTGAGGACTATAGGGCCCGTCACACCAGCAGTGACTCGAACTCGAGATGGACCCGGATGCCAGTGGATTATGGACCAGAAGACTGCGCTGAGTCAGAGTGATCTCTTGCTCATTGCTTCTGTTTGACTCATTGTTGGCCTTCTTTCTTTTAAGATTGTCGGTCCTCGATTGGATGTATCGCTTCCTTTTGGGCATGGCGATGGTAAGCGCAAGGTGGCTGTTTATAGACATTCTCACTGGTGGATTATTTGGGTGTAGTTAACTCAAATTAATACACTACTTTTTCCACTAAGTAAAAACAAAAGATATAAGCCCAACAAAATCTCGTAGCCATCCATCCAGAAATTTTGATGGCATCAGAATGGCTATTTTGTGCCTCTGCAGTTACTAGTTTGATTTTAAATCTTAAGTCACACAAAGTCACTCTTTTGCACGTGACATTAGAAAGTTGTGGATGCGCCCTATCTTATCAGAACCCTATTTCTTCATCTCTTATCTCGCTTATCTTGTATCTCTTATCTATGACGTAGTATAGAAGGTTGTAGAATGTTCTACGCCTCGAGGCAAAAGGTATATAAGAACCCATGTACATAGTCAATTCCCCAGTCTTGAAATTATTATTCACTGTTCTCATTAGCTCATTTTGAGTGATTGAGATAGGGACCTGACATACGTGAGCTCTGTGTCAGCTTACTAGCCAATGCAAGTATCGCCCTTCTCCCATGCAACATTTGATTAACTAATGTCAGACACTCAACTCACACCATATAAAACAACTCAGTTGAGGATTTCATGTCGATCAGCATTTCTAGGAAATGAAATATTACAAATAAATAATCTTGATCATGCCTATTATAAAATGCCTTGGGATGGCTACTTCCTTTGATCATTTGGGATCCGCATGATGTTCCTTTCTTACACTCTTCCGTCACTCATCTTCATCACCCTGACTGCCATGGATGCAACCCCTCTCACTCATCCCACCACCAAGGCTACTCTAAGGTTGGAGACAAGGACTTATAACAATGGGTTCCACGGCATCGCCAAGAGGGACACCGCACATGTAGGGGCCATCAACCAATGTGGTCAGTCTGGGTCCTCTGTCAGTATTATGAACAATGAAAGCATGTACGTCGCCAAGATCGGGGTGGGTTACCCTCCAACCAATTGTATGTCAATCAGTCACCATTGTAGATGTAGGCGTTGCAGATTGAACATTGAACACTCACAGACATGCTGCAGGTGGATACCGGAAGTCCCATCACCTGGGTGGGTGCTATCAAGCCATATGTCAATTCAAGTACCAGTTGAGACACTGGACATCCATTTGTGAGTCCCCATTTTCTCCGAATGGTCCCATCGGCCTTAATGGTGATCGTAGCATGCACACTATGGCTCTGGAAATGTCACTGGAGAAGCATGGAATGATACCATCACACTTTCCCCTGACCTGGTCATCCACCAACAGACCATTGGTGTAGCAAACCACTCTGAGGGGTTTGCCAATTTTGGTTTTGATGGTTTTATTGGCCTTGCTCCTGTTAACTCGACAGAACATGTTGTTGACAACATGGACATGGTACCCACAGTAATGGACAATCTTTACTCCCAAGGAACGATTGCACAAGAGGCGTTCAGGGTTCGCTTCACTCCATACTGCGAATCTAATAGCAGCAGGGAGCTCACGTTTGGAGGCTATGATGAATCCGCTATAATGTCACAGATAGTCTATGCTCCACTGATGATGACAAAGAACGCATCTTACTACTGGGGCATTGACATGTCAATCAGCTACGATGCAAAAACTATCATGCCGTCTGGAAGTGGTATAGTCGACACTGGCACCACCCTCATCTATCTTCCCAGTAGTGAGTAATGTCTTGAGACCGAATAATGAACATCGAGCGCTGATATTTGTGTCGCCACTTGAAGATGCATTTCAGGCATACCAGTCCAAGATTGGCACTACCTTTGACAATACCACCAAATTGTACATGATTACCCAGGATCAATATGACAAGTTGCAGTCGCTGACATTCTACATCAGGGGACGACTGTTCGAGCTGACACCCAATGCACAAATCCTGCCCCATTTGCTCAATGTTGCTGTCGGCAGCAGTCCCAATGTGACCTATCTTATTCTGGCCAACTTGGGAGGGTTTGACTTCATCCTCGGTTACACATTCCTGTATGTTGGCATCGCTTGTTTCATATTCAAAGATTGCTGGTAGCACTAATGTGTCTGCTATTCTAGTGAGTGCTTCTACAGTATATATGACACCACCAATAAAAGGGTCAGCTTTGCTACTACCCCCTATACCAACTCTACTTGCAACTAAGTGCCTTTGTTATGGTCTGTTTCTCACCTCATTTCAGAGCTGCACCCCTTGGGTATGGTACGTGCTATGTAATCTAGATCACTCTTGTTGCAATTTAACTGTATTTGTTGATTATGTTGGCACATATGCCATCACTGACCCTGTCACGTCTTGGAGGTCAATGCTATACCTATTGAACCACAATTATTGCAGGTTTTGCAGTTCGCTTCTTGAACTGTAGATCATGTTGCAGTGAGCGTCCAATGGGAGGCCAAGAGCAAGTTGTCACCAATGACAAAGCTTGCCATATGACTCTGTTGTCATCCCATCACAGCACTCAGGTCTAAGATGTCTGTCTATTGTTTATTTTATATACTTGTCCCTATGATTGTATTGTACAAACTGTGCACATCTTCACCACGCACATGGTCAAACTTGCTGGAAGTCAGCATGCTCTTGGGGGACACCATGCATGACCTTGCAGTGGTTCAGCTGTTGTCCATTTTCTCTCTTATTTCGTCTTGTGGGCACTCACTCGCATCGTTAAGGGGTACCAACATGCCAAAGTGCTCAGACAGATCAAGTGAATATTTTCAGATGATGCACGACATGATTGATTACATGAGCATGTATCAGTGGGGCGGTGTAGACTCAAGGTGCCATTGCAATTGCAGTGATCCACTTCTAACTGCCACCTGACATCACTCAAGTCATTGCTTTCGCCACACGCCCACTATGATTGTCCTACCATGAAAATAGATTGAGCAACAGTGACGTGGCTTAGCTGTTGGAGATTCAGCCCTCTGTAGTCTATAAGTTAACGGAGAACACGTGGGAGTCACTTTTTGAAAAGCATCTGGCAAGAGGTGCGGAGCAACCGGAGCTAACAAGTGAGCTTTAGTGAACTCCAGTTGAGTGAATGAGACTGTATTGCTGTACCTAACGAGTGAGCTTTAGTGAACTAGGTACAATCAGTAAGGACTGTGACATAATGTAGAGTATAGGGCTTACCTCCAGTTGAGTAAATGACACTGGAGGAAAAGCAGGAAACAATGTGTAGCGTATAGTCCGAGTAATCCAAAAAAGGAAATGTACACTAACTACTACATATGGGCTGATCTCCAACACACCCCCTCAGTCCAAGCATAAGTAAAGTCCATCGATAAGTTTTCGGTGTCCATTGCCAGGGAGCGGTTTTGTAAACCCGTCGGTGAGCATCTCGGAAGTGGGTATGTATTGTATACTGAGCGAATTGTCTTCCACATATTCTTGAATGAGGTGATAGTGTATCGGAATATGGCGAGTGCGGAAATGGAAATGAGGTTCTTTGGTAAGCGCGATAGCGCCTGTATTGTCGACGTACAGTGTAGTGGGTGTTACGACTACCATGGGTAGCGATAGACGTAGCCTCATAAGGTGTACGTCGGCACGTCAAGGGTCTGATGACTCGTCCATTCAACGAAGGAACGACAGAGGTTCGAGGATATGTCCTGTCAACGAGGATGTCGAGGTTTCTAAGGCACGCTCAATCAACACGAGCGGTCGAAGGTTCGATGAGGCGTCCACTCAAATGACGAGCGATGAGGAGTCAAAGGGAGTTCATATTCGCGGAAGAGTACTGAAGTACAAGAGTATGCGAGTAGAACGAGGAGACCAAGGTTAAGGCTAAGGGGCGCCAGTACAGCGACTTATAAACTAAAGACGAGGACTAAGGGCAGGTGTGGGAACAACTGAAGGGCAGGCATAGAACGACGAAGAATGTAATAGAACGTGGAGGAAGGAGGGCGATGATGAAGCAAGTGGAATACTGTAGAAGGTTATGGAATGGAATGAATCATCGCGAAGAGAAAGAAAGATAAGTCCATGGAAGGCTTAGCTAAGTCAGAGGAAAAGGACAGGAAAAGAGGCGAATAGGGGTGAATCGTAACATTACCCCCCGATTACGCAAACACTCCGTTGTTTGCTTCCTCAAAAATACAACTCCGGGTTGCACGGCTCACCGGTCATGTTGCTGATGGCATCGTTGTCATAGAGGTCGTCATTGTTGTCGCTCCAAGAGGGAGATGAGGGGTAAGTCAGCAATGACTCAGAGGTCACTGACGAAGGCGGGGGAAGTCGCGGAGAATAGCATGGGGAAGGGGTGCGTGGGGAATAGCGCAGAGAAGACAGGGTCCTGGGGAGAGTGGACCAACCCGGTTCTGCGAGAGTCGAGGTTACATCTGAGACGTCTGAGTCGGCAGCGATCGGGAGCAGGGGTGCAGGGTTGGTGGATAAGGTAGACCCGAGAGAGGTGGCGCTAGAGGCAACGGAGGATGAAATGCTAAGGTTACGATGAGGAGAGCGGGGGCGATGGGGGCAGTAGGCTTGGGTGTGACTGGGTTCCCATTTGCCACAGATGGGGCATTCATAGAGTTGGCAGTCCCTTTTCATGTGACCAAGGCGGTGACAGAGGAAACAAGCATCTTTGTATCTAGAGTGGGAGGTTGCGAGGGGCTCATCGAGCTGCATCCTCATGAGGCGGGCAGCAGCTTTGGCGCGAGCGGCGGCATTAGGGAGCGGCGCAGGGCGTAGTACGACTGGATGAATAGATCCCTCGGAAGAAGAAGGGGATGGGGAGCATGGGACGGGAGTGGAGTCTATGGGGTGCCAAGGGTTGGTTGGAGCGGAAGTAGGAGGACGAGGAGGAACAGAAGGAGGGTCAGAGAGATGATGAGTAGGAATAGAAGGGGGGTTCAAATTGCTTTGGAGAGCGTCATGGATATCAATGGCATAGTCCAGCATGCCCAGTTGGGTGAGTGCAACGACGATGAGGTGGGTGACCTCGCGGGCGTTTTCCCTAGCGAGTTGTGCAGTGGTGGCGACATGGGTATCTATGGGGAATTCTTCCGGGGTGACGATGTACTTGGTATAGTGTCGGAGAGAGGCGGCGTGGTTAAAAGCACGGTAGAGGACATCTAAGGGGGAGTTTATATCCAGTTGTCGTTCAATGGTGAGGGAGAGGCTGGGGTCAGTGAGGAGAATTTCCATGATATCAACATTATCGGGAGTGGGAAGGAGGGCGACGTTGGCGGTATCAGGGCGAGAGAGGGAGGAGAGGCAGTTGTTGAGAGTGGAAGTCATCGTTTGTGAGGGGTGTTTTCTTTGGGGGTAAAGAATGTCTTGGGGTGGGCACACTTATAAGCGTTGAGGATATTCTTGGCATGGTCCAAATCGGGTTCAGGGACCCAGGAATCTTCTTCGGCAGTGTATCCCTTCCATCTAATCAAGAAGGAGCAGCGATGAGGTGGGCCTCTGTGGCATAGAATCTTGCCAATTTCAAATTCTTCTTCACCATTGATAAGGTCAGGGGGTGGATTCGGGTGATTCGGACCGTGGGTGGAATTCTCGTGATAGGACGATAGGAGGGAGGCGTGGAACATGGGGTGGATCTTCCATGTTTTAGGGAGTCGGAGTTTATATGATAAGGGGGATAGGATGTCCATGATAATGAAGGGTCCTTCTCATTTGGGGGCAAATTTTGGAGAAGAGAGGTCGCGTTTCAGGTTGTGGGCTTCTAGCCACACTTTATCTCCTTTCGTGAATGGTTTGAAGTGGGAGCGGACACGGGAAGCCATCATTTGGCGTGCGAGTTCGTGGGCGGCTAACGCTTCATCTCTAGCTGCCGAGAGGGCTTTCAAACGAGCCTCAACGGTGGGGACGGAGGATTCAGGAAGGACGGATGGTAGGGCACGGGGTTCATAGCCGAGCATGAGATAGAAAGGGGTTTTGCCGGTAACGGAGTGGGGACGGTGATTATGTGCAAATTCGGCGTGGGTAATAGAATCAGCCCATGAGGTTACATGAGATCCGCAGTAGATCCGCAGGAAGGTTTCGATTTCTTGATTAACGCGTTCGGTTTCTCCATCGGATTGGGGGTGATACGCAGTGGAAAGGGAAAGATCGTAGTTCAAGAGACGACCTAGTTCTTTGGCAAAAGAGGAGGTGAACTGTGGGCCACGATTGGAGATAATCTTGTCATAGAGACCGAACTGTTTGAAGACTTTGTGGGAAAAGAGGGCGGCAATGCCTTCAGCGGAGATAGTTTTCTTGGTAGGGCAAAGAATTACCCCCTTAGTAAGGCCGTGGTCCACCACGACCAAAAGGGAGTCGAAGCCAGAGGATTTGGGAAGGTCCGTGATGAGATCACACGAGATCTGCTGGAATGGCCGAGAGGCGGAGGACTTAATGGGGGACAAAGGGGGGCACGTGGGATGCGTGTTGACCTTGTTGACTTGGCAGATGGTGCAGCCTTCCATGTATTTCCGAATGAATTGGGGAAGGCCCGGCCACCAGTATTCCGCGGAGACGAGTTGGCGGGTTTTCATGAAGCCGGGGTGGCCGGCGGTTTCGTGGTCATGGCAACAGCGGAGAATGTCATGGCGGAGATCATCGGAAGGGGGAACGTAGATGCGGTCCATATAGGTGAGGACGCCATCGCGGAGTTGCCAGTCGGCGAGGCGGGAGCGGAAGGGAGGAGGAATGTCTTCATTGATAGCTTGGAGAGCAGTGAGGAGGAAGGGGTCATCCTGTCCGTATCTCTGAATATGGTTTCGCATGGCGGCGTCGATGACGCGAACAAAGAGGGAAGGAGGGAGGAGAGTGGTTCCTTCATTACGCCTTTCCATTGATGGCCATCCTTGATGCGGACGTTGTTATAGCCCCAGCAGACGTCGAACTTGGTGAACACTTTGGCGCCTTTCAGTTTGTCGATAAGGTCGCCAATGAGGGGGAGTGGGTAGGCGTCGTGGACTGTGTGTTCGTTGAGGTAGCGGTAGTCCTGACAGGGACGAAGCTTGCCGTCTTTCTTTTTAACGAAGAAGAAAGGGGCGGCTTGCGGGGATTTCGAGGGGTGTATCTTTCCGGAGGCGAGGTTTTCGTCAAGGAACTTTTCTGTGGCTTCTCGTTCATCAGGGGAAAGGGGGTAAAGCTTTCCGATTTTCGGGGTGAATGACTCTTTCAGATTGATTTCGTGGTCATACGGTCTGACAGGAGGAAGCTGTCTGGTGGAGGGTTCGTCGAAGACGGAGGAGAATTCTGCGTATTCGGAAGGAAGGACAGGTTTGGGTTTGGCTAGTTCAGCAGCCATGGCCAATTCAGTGGCATGGGTGAGTTTCACGATGGTGGAAGCAGGGATGATTCGTCCGTCGCATTTGACGAATCGGCTAACCGTTCTAGCTCCGGCAGCTATTACGCGATGGAGGGCGTAATTCTGAGTGGCGTGGTGGTTCCACTGTTGTTCAGATTCTACTCCAAGGAACTCATAGAGCTCCTGGTCTGTCTCGGGGGTGACGTGGACATGTCGCGGTGGAGGGGCGGGTTTGACAAAGCGTTCGTTGTGTCGTTTGTCATCTGCAGCGAAGAGGGTGTACAAGGTTTTGGATTCGTCAATGGATTCGGAAAAGGAAAGGGTGCGTCTAGCCCAGTCGATGGTGGGGTTCGCTTTGCGAAGCCAGGGGAGTCCGAGTATGATGTTCTCTTTTCCGCAATTCATGACGTAGAATTTGATGCGTTGGGCAATTCCTTCAATGTTAAGGAACAGGTCAGTGGTGAAGAGGACTCGTCCTCCTTTGTTGTCAGTCTGATCTACGTTTCTGATGAGGATGGGTTCGGGGAGGCAAGTGGTGGGAAGTTTGTTCTTCCTGACGAAGGCCCAGTTGATGCAGGAGATTTCTGCACCGCTGTCTACTAGAGCGCGGGTATCGACGACTTTCATAGTGTGCGAGGGTACGATGAGTTGAACAGGGATTCGGATTGCTTTGGTTTCTGATCGTACTAGTACAGGAGCGCACGTGAATACGGAAGGGGAAGATTGCGTCGACAGATCTTCCCTTTTCAAAAATCCTGGGAGGCGAAGGAGACTTGATGGACGGTCATCTCATCGTCCTCGTCTTCTTCAACTTCTTCCAGCTTGGGGGTGTTGTCCTTGGGTTCTCTAGAGACCTTCTGGACCTTCTTTGTGGTAGTGCCAGTACAGGCGGAGGACATATGTCCTTTCTGATGGCATCAGAAGCAACGGCATTCATCACGGCAGCGTTTGCGTTCTTCGGGGGTGAGCTTAGTTATTTGGACGGCATCAACGTCCATGGCGTTGGGATCTTTTGGAGCGGGGGTGGAGTGGTTTTGCGTGGGGAAAGGGCGGAAGGCCCGGTTCGGGTTCTTTCGGCCGGCGATTTCATTGGCTTGGTCCGATTGGGTCTGGTACTTCTCTGCCTTGGTGTACCATTCAGTAACTTTGGTGGGGATGGTGTCGGCAGTCATGATGCATCTCATGATCCAGGAGGGGATGGCGGCGGCGTAGTATCCGATGAGGACATCATCGGCAGAGATCTTCGAGATTGCTACTTTGTTTCTGAATTGGGCATTATATTCGACGAGGGAGGGTTCCCAAGTTTCGCGGTTACCCTTCATTTTCTTGATCATGCGGGTGGTGGAGAGCCAGTAGATGGCTTTTCCAATGACGTCGTGGTGTTCAAAGGCTTCCTTGAACTTGGTTTTGAAGTCTTCCCACGTCCCGAGTGAGGGAGGGGTGGCGTCAAGGCATTGGGTGTGATAGGTAGCGGCCCAAGTTTGGGCGGCTCCCTTGGTCATGAAAGAGAGGGCGAAGCCCACCTGTTTCGCATCGTTGGTGTATACGTCCTTGTTTACGAGGAGGTAAATGGAGACAGTGTTGAGCCAGGGGATAGCCTTCTCATAGTCTCCGTCAAAGGGTTCGGGGGCGCCGAGGCGCAGTTCAGTGGGTTTTGAGGTGGACATGGGGGATGGTGCACGTGTGAATGGGTTCGGGGGTTCTGCGATGGAGTCGGAGGAGTCACTAGCGTAGGACTCGTTGGTGTCTAGGTCAGAGGGTAGAGACGGCGGTGAGTAATTAAACCGTCTTCGGTAGCCCGTATGTGAGGGGCTGGTCAGTGTGTTTCGATGTTCAATGGTTGTGGCGTAAGGGGGCACTCACGAAGAGGCACCTCGTCTTACGTTCAAGGGGTTCGGGGTGGGGTCTGTGCGATGACAGAGTGGTTCAGTGGGATAACCTTGGTCTTTTGTTACGACTACCATGGGTAGCGATAGGCGTAGCCTTGTAGGGTGTGCGTCAGCACGTCAAGGGGTCGATGACTAGTCCGTTCAACGAAGGAACGACTAAGGTTCGTGGGTATGTCCTATCAATGAGGATGTCAAGGTTTCTTGGACGCGCTCAATCAACATGAGCGGTCGAGGGTTCAATGAGACGTCCACTCAATGACGAGCGACAAGGAATCAAAGGAGGTTTGTATTTGCGGAAGAGTACCGAGGTACAAGAGTATGCGAGTAGAACGAGGAGACCAAGGTTAAGGCTAAGGGGCGCCAGTGCGGCGACTTATAAACTAAAGGTGAGGACTAAGGGCAGGTGTGGGAACAACTGAAGGGCAGGCATAGAACGATGAAGAATGTAATAGAACGTGGGGGAAGGGGGGCGATGATGAAGCACATGGAATGTCGTAGAAGGTTATGGAATGGAGTGAGTCATCGCGAAGAAAAAGAAGGATAAGTCCATATAAGGCTTAGCTAAGTCAGAGGAAAAGGAAAGGAAAGGGGGCGAATAGGGGTGAATCATAACATACGCCACCCTAGAAAACATCTTGACGAAATGGTGCATAGCGTCTGGTGCCAAATTCAACCTAGAAAAAACTGAG
>JBBPOF010000940.1:0-14560 GCA_038091315.1 Porphyrellus cyaneotinctus | reverse complement strand
AGGACATTGTCCTACGGAGGTAACACCGGAAAAGTAGCACCAAAATAGGGTACCTTTCTTAATTCGTATGAGAATGATGATCAGTCGAAAATAATTTGGTGCCTTTCGTGTCTGTTTTGTTGATGCTGATCACGTCGACTGTGACTCGATGGGGGAGGCGGAACATATCGGTCGGTGGACAGTATACCACCCGACTGCAATATATTGATACAGCCTATAGTGAACAGCATTCGATAGGACTAGATGAGCGGACATTATTTGGATAGGGAGATCGGAAATGTGCAGTACCCGCGGGCTGCCTTTAAAGCGTTGGCTCTGTAACGGATCTTCACTACGTGTGGCCACGGTGATGCCGAACCTTCGATGTAATGTATCATTTCTTTGGAAGCCATGGTGCATTTCATTCTCTTGCATTTGGACGGTGAGAACATTCGTGTTGCGATCTGTGATCGAAACGGCAATCGATAATAATGTGCTGGTCAACCCACGTGTTAGCCCCAAAGTACTTTCAAGGAACATGCATATAATAGACGTTAGGCGCAGGGACAGCAGTTGCTGTGGGAAATTGAATTGGAACATACTGTATGCAGAATGTTCAGGCCCAAGAATTTGAAGCAAGGATGCTCATATACTTACCAGGAACTCATGTATCTACCATTGCAAAAGAACAGCCCACGGGCCACAAGCTCAGCGGCGGGTGTGATATACTTGGAACAAAATATTCTCACCAAGTACTGGCAGCCTCACGGGCCATACTAAATCCAGTTGACAGCTGGGATGCTCCAGCTAGGTCCGAATGGATGTTAGCTTAGCCTTTCGGAGTCCAGCCTCACAACCCTGACGGCACAAAAAGTCGGTGATGATCAAGACAAGACAGGGAAGCGACAAAAAAAAATACGCACCGCCACGCGGGAACTGACGAATGCCGGAGGTACTTGTGAGCAGTGGAAGCTGTATTTTGTCCGTAGATCGGTGCAGTGACATGGCGGCGAGTGCACCTTTTGGTTCTAGTAATGGACTCGCGCCACATGGCCCCCAAGTTGGTTCTGACGTGCATCAGTGATCCGATCCGACTCTGTCAGGCCACCTTGGCAACGATGGGCATGAAAGAGGAATGAGTTCGAGTTTCCATCATACTTATTGGTCATATAGTGCCGAAATCAGTGCAAATCTTCGCAAGAAGTTACTTCTCAAACTTCGTTCGGACTCGGATAGGCTTACTCTGAATCGTCCGGGGGTACTCAGACTCGCTAGTTGAAAGGACAGAGCACGGAACGGCAACTTGTGGGCAACTTAATGGGGTCATCGTTTATCGAAATCAACACAAAATCTGATCCGGACGGTGTGCTCGGCGATGCCTGACGGCACGCCCGGACTACCAACGTCTGCTAACTTGGTGGCTAGAGTCGATCAGCTTCCAGATACTCAGAGGATTGGAGTCGTTTTACGTTTTGTTAGTTAACACATCTTGCAGTCCGGTCCGACCACTGTGACAGCGGTTCGAGATGTGTCTGTCTCGCAGGCTCATACCTCTAGGAGGGTAAGCTGGATGTGCATAATGATTGTACAAAAGAAATTAAAGAGGACACAGAGGGGCTGATGATTCGAAGGCTACAAGGCAGCCCCGTGCTTACAACTGGGTGCGCACAGACATGATATATCATCATCACTGGGCTGGCCATTATGGCGTCATGACTCATGACTTAGACTCGAGGAAGCTCATGTATCTTACTTCCAACATACAGCATCGTCCCAAACCAAAGGCTTGGTTGAAAGGAATGAAGCAATTGATCCAGGCCCCCAACGCTTCTTCCAGATTCATTCAGGGTTAGTGGTATGTGGAACTTGAAAGGTTATGGCACGTGTCTCAGGAAGACTCAGATCTGGAAAGCATGACTATTACGTTGTGTTTTTGAAGACTCTTGTCTGTGTCGTTCATCGAATGCCTCGTGCTTGGTGAGGCCTTGAGGGACAGGAGCCGCGTGGGTAATATTGATAACCCATGCGGTAGAATGACGCGTAGTCCGGACAATCCAAAAGGGTCCGGTTCTGCCGTTGGTCCGTGGGAGCACACCCCGTCCCTGGCATCTCGCTGATAAAAAGCCTCCTTACTCCCCACCCACCATCTCCTCACAGCAACCAGCCCCATCTGAGGTCACCAGCGCTGTTTGCTCGGATTTACTCCTCCAGTGGTCGCGGCTGGGAGTTCCCTACACAGCCCTGGAAGGGCGGCGGTTGGGGTAGCGGTAGCCCCCTGATAAGAGCATTCGTGGGCTCGAAACCGCTGCTTATCATGTTCCCTTACCCGTCCCTGAGCGTACCGTATCCATCCTGGAGCTCGGCCCCAATCTTAGGAGAGCCTGAGGGGCGCCTGACGGACGCCCAAATGGGATTGACAGCCCGGGTCGACCTCTCCCACACAGATCATACTTATTCTTCGGCAACCTAGATCGCCCACGAGCCTACGCGAGGGCCTAACGCTGCCTCTGATTGGGCCGGAACACGGCACTCTCCCTGGACTTCTTTCTATTTCGAGCCTTTCTGTTCGGCTAGGTATGTAGATGCTTATCTATGTATCATCACGTTCCTGACGGCCACGTTCCAATGCTACCATACTCCCCAGAGGCCAGAAAGTCAAAATTTCGTCTTGGAAAATAACACAACGGGAAACATTTCGCCTTCGATGAACGGTAATTGTCAATGATTTTCGCGCATGCTGCCATTCGTGGTTCTGACGCTGAGTTATAGTATGTGTTGTGGAGGAGATTCGCCAAGCGATGACGTTATAGAATACAAAGAATCGAATTACTCATCCGAGCGGCATTAGCTGAGAGGTCAAATATATTATGTACGGGCGGTGGGACCCATCACAAACTAAACATCCTTCCAGTTGTCATGTCAGTTAGTTATAAAGCTCTTTCAAGTGAGTGTTCGACTGTGCTGTATACAATACTTGCAGAGGATTTGACTCTCTGCCATCTTAGTTTCTTTCGGCGTCATCAAATGTGTGGCAGTGATCCTCACAATTTTTCGTCTGGGATATCGGTTAAGGACACGGCGATTTTGGTGGGAAGACACTTGGGCAGGAGTCGCGTTGCTTTGCATGACAATATCCATCATCACTGTGTATTCTGTCTCTTGGACTAGTGAGGTTTCCAATTCCGGTAGACTCATCGAATACTGACCCTCCGATCCGATCACAGACAGTTATGAATCAATCTTCATCGCTAACAAGATTGATACATACATGTTCACGAGTGTCGTATGGTTCGTATACCTATACTGTTTGTTGAGCCGCTTTAATGATGCGCCGCGCTCCATTACTAGGTCTGTCCGTTTGAGTCACATCTTTTCAATCGTTCGGGTTGCCCCTTCGGCGGGTCTGCGCCGCATTACTCTCGTAGTTGCGGCCAGTTTTTTCGTTTTGTGGGCAATTACGCTCGGTTTACAGTCACGCTGGTGTGTGGTCAATACACAAACCTTTCCAGAAGGACCTCGACTAGGCTGTGTCACACCAACGTTCATAATCATCTTCGAGATAGCTAGTGAGTATGTCGGTGATGTTTGCTTACTCCGCTGATCTAGCATTGTATCAGCTAATTGTGGCTCTGACATGGTGGCTGCGATATTTCCGCTCAAGTTTCTCTGGCGAGTCAAGCTTCCCCCGCGACAGCGCAGGATGATATTGTCCCTATTTCTTGCCAGCAGATTCCTATGTTTGTTCTCGTTGGCGCGTTTGATCACTCAAGTGGTTGGTGCTCAGAGCATCCAAGTGATTCTTGCCAACACCCAGGTATGTCCCTGTTCTTAACTCCATCGTGCATTGGTTATCGACGCTTGCTTAGCTAGGAGTATTTCTGATCGGTTGCAACCTGCTTGTTGTCGTCACCTATGTATATCGAGTTTTGTGCAATCCTTCCGATGAAGAGCTCCCATCCACCAGTGGATCACCGGCAGGGTCTCCCTTAGAACATGAAGATGACGATTTCACGACGCCAGCACCTCGAAGCAGGAGCATTGCGAGCCTGACGACGGTGGACTTGGAGTTGTCGTCCACAGACGTCAGCGAGCCGGTTAGTGAACCCAAAGGTCCTCTCTTTCCGATTTTGATCGCTCCTGGCACGACCGAGCGGTACATTGCCGAATGACTGCAAACATTAGCATTGGCCGCCGTGACACATGAATATCACACTCGTTCTCTCAACTGTCGTTACGTTTATGCACAGCTACCTTCACTAGCACCCGTCTTCACTATCCAATACGCAGACTGCGCTGTATGATATATCATTGCACAAAGACGTAGGTACTCTTGAGGCGTTTGTCTCATCGAATGTGCGTACATATTTTGTGATCCTTGTACTTTACTAAGTGTCATGCTGCTATCGGAAGAATCAAAGGTGGCTAGTAAACTGACCCACCTACAGGATTCCAGGCAAATACGGAACAGAATCCAAGCGCGTGTAACCACAACATCCCCGCGTTTAGAACGGTATAGAACCTGGACCCTACCATCATTGCTCCCCAAAGCGAAGTCACCACCAGATGCGCAATTGCATCCGTAGCTCGTAACTCTATACTTTAATAACGAAACTCGTGGAGGACCTAGAACGTGGTCTGATTGTACAGAAAGCACCTTCGAAACAATGAAAATCGTGTTGTGTCAAATATGAAAATGTGGTGGACAGGTGATACGGAGGCTCCTAGCCATATCGAAAACGATCTGGTGCGTACTCTATTCTGATTCGCTCGGTGCGTGTTCTGGCAGGGTTTCTGAGCTGTCATGTAGAATGCCATTCAACGACAAACTATGTACTTTGTAGCATTGCAAATGGACCTCCATCTTGTGAGATCCGGCAGTTACTGCGCCGGCATTTGAATTGGGCTCTCCAGCCGGGATCTCTCACGACGATAAGATCCGCGTGGGGCAGTGTGTCATGTGGGAACCTGGAACAAGGACGAAGTTTTCCAGACCTTGACTGTCTTCAGTAAGTAATTCCCTCTCATCAAACAGGTTGAGCCTTTCCGGAATCCTAATAATCGTTCCGAAACAGAACAGTACAGAATGTGGTCCGAGGTTTTGGCAAGAGAACAGCGATAACGTATAACGTGAGAGACCTCAAAAATTTGTTCAAATCTGCACGATCATGTGATGGGCCGCGGGGATGGGTTGACCGTACTGGTACCTTCAGGCTTACTGTAAATTAAACTATGTACACTTGTAGGACCAGTGCCGACAGGGATTTATATATTTACTGACTCGGCGGGTCACATCGCAAATAAAACTTCCCTTCAAATTATATCACTCATGCAAGTCACCTTTACAGCTCTTCTGAGTGAGTATTCATTGTGTTGTAAGCTTCGCTGATCATCGGACGGTACAATCTCAGTTTCGTCCAGTGTTATCAAAAGTTTGGCTATCATCCTCACACTCTTCCGATTGGGGTTTCGGCTAAAAATACAAAGATTTTGGTGGGAAGACGTGTGGGCAGCAGTCGCATTGCTTTGCACGATAGTATCTCTCATTTCTGTGCTCGCAGTCTCTGGAACTGGTAGGTGTTTCCGGTTTTGTAAGACCGAAAGCGGTACGACTCCTCAGTCACAGATAATTACGAGCAGAATCTCACTGTGGGGAGGATTGATGGCTACATGTTCACGAGCGTCATATGGTATGTAGGTTCATATCTCGTATGATCCTTTGTGTGACCTTTGTGTGACATTGTATTTCTAGGTCTGTCCGCGCGAGTATCATTTTTTCCATCATTAGGATTGTTTCCTCTCCTCTGCAGCGCCGCATTTCACTCGCGATCACGATTTATTTTTTCATTTGCTGGGCAATCATACTCAGTTTCCAGGGATGGTGGTGTATGAGCAACACTCGAGTATCTCCACAAAGATATCTTCCGAGCTGTGAGTTACCACGGTTCGTGATCATCTTCAAGCTCGCAAGTAAGTTTTTCGACAGATGTCTTCCTATGTCACCGACGTGTTTCTGTACCAGCTAATCTTGTTGCGGATATAATGACCGTGACATTTGCGCTCAAACTCCTTTGGCGGGTCAAGCTTCCCCAACGACAGCGCAGGATGTTTTTATGCCTATTCTCGGGTAGCAAATTCTTGTGCATGTTTTCGTTGCTAAACTTGATTGGTCAATTGGTCGCCACCCAGAGTATTAAAGACATTCTCGCGAGTGTGGAGGTATGGCCCTGTATTTTAACTCCCGTCTATTGGTGATCGAAATTTCTCTAGCTTGCAGCATTCCTCATCATTTGTAACCTGCTCGTTGTCGTCACCTACGTTTACCGGGCCTTCCTGAATCCCCTGGACAATGAGCTCTCCGAGTCACAGAATCCCTCAGATGACGATGATTTCACTACTTCAGCTCCCAGAAGCAGAAGCTCGCCTTGGAACCTTACGACGGTGGACTTGGACTCATCTGTAACCCCCAGCGAGATCTCTAGTGAACTCAAGAGCATCTACTTTCCCTCTACTGCCACCTACTCGCCCAGTTATAGTGCACGGTGACTTACCAGAAGAATTGCGAATGCTGTGTTGGTGATTCGTATTTGCCCTTCGTGACGCGCTGATTAGTAGCATAATATCCCATGACCTCACTCCTTTCCTCGACAGCATATATATAGAGGCCCAAATACTTGCACTCGTTTATACTACACTCACGTACTCTACAGACTTGCATGCTTCATTACGTCGTTGAACTCACTCGAGATCCTTCACTCATCAGATGGTATTGAAGCGCACGTCCAGCTGATCCGCTTGGTAAACGACCCCTGCCTGGCATTATGATTGACTGTCAGGACCCTTGCGTTGCAGCTTCAGCACGTGGCAAATATATACAACAGAGTCGGAAACAAGCACCGTGACGCGCATATGGCTACGAAACGAAGCGGTGTAAAAGTCGATGTCCCCGATGACATATAACAAACATCCTAGTGGAACATGGGACATGGCCCGATAGTTGGAACGTGGAGAGGAGGCGGGGAAGGACATCTCGTGATCGATCTAAGGGCCAGGGCGACTATGTGGACCTAGAAAGTAGCACAGGTTACCACGATAGCGTCGTACACGACCATGGGCAACCAAACAACGTATGTGGTATGACCCAGATTTACTCGCAGCTGTAAGTGACGTTCGTTTCTAAGCGTCCATGAATTTGTCTCTGACGATGACAAAGGAGGGACGTACAGCTGTCGTATAGTTACCAATGCAAGCGCAAGTGAATGGCCAAATTGCGAACCTTGCGAGCGTGTCCTCCAAGGAAAGGTATAAAAGCTCGACTGGCGTTCGTGTATAGCATATGGCTACCATACTATTTACAATCCAACTAACTCGCGGTGTCAATATAGCGAATCTGGAGCAGTCGTAGACTCTCTCAGGATATGACAGACTCAGAAGGGTTCGACATACCAGTAAATGGTTGATATTCCCATGGGAGTAGGGATCATTCTGACAGAAACGAAGTCGTAGGTAAGATCGACAAGAATACTAAGCCCGAAATGGCTATGTAGTACGACGACGGATGGTGGTATTGTAAAGAGTGACGAGTTGTGTCATTTTCGCCATGCACGCTGCGAAGTCTACATACATATAACCACATCCCCATGCATGTAGCTTGAAAATGAGGTGGTCGCGGGCGCAAAAGCGACCAAATGATGGTGAACGTGGAATACGGAGCCTGCTCCGGCTATGGAAATGCGGAGAGGAGAGAAAAGAGAGGGGGGACCGACCAAGGTCAGTCAATCTGCAATTCGAGCGAAGGTACGAACTGGAAGAGATATTGAGAAGACAAAAAAACGAACGACAATGGTGATGCCTAATAACCCACCAGCTACGCCTGTTATACGCTTGAAAGAGGACGGGTCGTCGTCCGTGGTTCGTCGTCGCCGACTTCCCAGTATTTGTCTGGCACGAGGGACGAACGGAGGCTGAGAATCAATCGACATCCGACCACAACTTCCATCGGCGCTGGAAATTCCTCGGAGACTTCTGTCCACACATCCTATCATGGGATTGTCAGCTGACGAACGAGTACGTAGGAACGTCGTCCATACACCAAGATATCGTGCGATGACGGCACTGGCAGCGCACACCAGTAATATGCTGCCACATGTAAATATGTTACGTCGCTGTCAAGTTGCAATTGAGCAGAACAAACGTACCACAAAAAGTAGCCCACATTATCCTTGATGAGCGTTTCTGCAACGTGTACCCCATCTACCCGCTTGGCGCGGTATCCCGAAATCCAACTACTAACGCCACGCCATGCCGCGAGTATACATAAGATACCGTCGTACACGACCACGGGTAACCAAAGGACTTGTGGATGGAAAAACGACGGCCCCCGCGTGTCTGCACAGATGTACAACCCCGGCAGAATCTCATTCGTGACTGCGTTGATAAATAGTTAGTATATGAGATCCTCGGCATGAATGGGTAGAAGGAAATCGGAAACGACGTACTTTGTGAATCTGCATCAACGAGGGCCAAGATAGTCGACGTGGCTGCAATTTCACACACAAAACCAAATATCATAAAGGCAAGGATTCTCTTTGAGCCGGCGTATAAGGCATGTAATCGAACTAGGAGCATCACTTGAGTGAGGTCAGCAACGAATGGAAGGACCCGAGGATAACGAGCCTACGCTGAATTAGGAATAACACCAGGATACCAAGCCATGATTGGACGAAGAAATAAACTGTGCCTTAAAGAAAGTGAGAATGACAAGATGGAACACACGAGCAAGCCTACTTACATCTGTGAAGGATCGTCCATGTCAACATGTCCGTGAATTATCTCGGACGGTGGTAAAGGGGAACTTACGACTATCATGTTATCAGCATGGGAAAGAAAGCCAAATTCGCAAGAGATTCACACACTTTCTGCGTTGAGACTCCAAGGAAAGCTGTAGCCAGCTCAGCAAGCGTCTTCGATGGTAGAAAACTTTTCTTACCGATCATATTCCAGCTAGATGTACCGGATTGAGCAATGTCACCAAAAAGATCGATTATAGACTTACATGGCGAGTAGGTCACCAATATAGCGGATCTAGAGCGTAATGTGGATCCTTCGAAACATGCAAGTGTAAAGGGAATCAACATACTTACCAATATATAACTAATACTTCCGAAACTAAAAGGATGACTCTACCAGGAGATGATTTATTGTTGCATCAACAAGAATACCAGGCCGAATGCTTACCCAGACGTGGTCGATCTACATCGTTGATCAAGCGATTAGTCCATATGGACAGGACCGGCGACACTGACACTTACCTCGCGATCAACGTTGAGGACTGTGGCACGATAGACGATAACATTGAAGTCTGAGCATAGAGTACTTACCATGGTCGTACAAAACAACGGTTGAGCCAGCCGCTGGGAGTATCGCTCGTGAGGGATGTGTGGCATGGTGGGCAAGACAGAAACTGACTTTGACACATCCGGGCGATTCTGAGAATAAGCGCAGTCTGGATATATTCAGGTGAAAATACACTTTGCATCATGATGTATGGCTTCAAGTTGAAGGATACCAGCTCCTGTAGGCCCTACTGCGCCTGGTAAAGTTTCATATATCTACTTGGTTGGGTGAAGGCTATGTTTTCCCATGGATTGAATGTCATCCGGTATTCCTCAATTACGTGGACTTGATGGTGGGCGCGGCCCTATGTACGAGTACTGTGGGGCCTGGAACAAACTTTTCCGAGGCGTGCACGCATTGCCATTGACATATCGTTCCAAAAAGTTGGCATTGGCGTATGCAAATGATCCATAGTACAGCCAATGGTTGTCTTGGAACCTGGAATAAATGAAAATATTATGTCACGGTCGCTTTGCAAAAATATTGTCGATGCGGTGATGTGACTACTATAGCTCGATCAGTGATGCCACTACGATCAAAGTTAGAGATATCAACCTGGAAGATGGGCGGGTCATTCAAGTTTTTATTTGCAGCCCATACTACCAGCCTTCGGTTCAGGACCTAATGCCAACTGCCACTAGCGCCAAGTGAGGCAGTGTCCGTAGTCCAACTCCTATTGGACCTCGATCTCACTGCGGCGCAGCACCCGGCGCAAACAAGGCTCTCACCAGAACCACATTGACAAAAGGGCCACAGCCATGTTCAAGTCGGCAGCGACCAAGATCGCTCACAACACCACCATACCTGCGCTCGCAGGCCATTCCGACCTTCGTCCGCTGCAAGACCTCATCACCGCCGAAAAGGTGGTCCTCACAACGTGTGTGCAGTCGTGTCCTCGTCCTCCGACCAGTCTGCGTTGACTTCGTTTCCAGGTTGCAGAAGCTCAGGGTGGATCTTGCCAAGGCAGCAGATGCGCTTCGGATCTGGGGTCAGGGAGAGGGCGACGATCTTGGCGTGCGTCGACTACCTCCATGCGTTGAAAGGAGAAAACACTTAATGGCAGTTTCTCCTAGGACATCCTCACCGCGTCGGCGACCATACTAGTGCACTTCGCGACTGCACTCTCGACTTATTCATCTCTCCATCACACCATACGGGACAGCATGAAGTCCGTGCGGACACGCGAAGAAGCCCTCGATGACCTGCGTCGTCGTCGTCGTCGTCTCGGTGCGTCCGCCGACGCTGCCGAGAAGAAGCTCAACAAGATGAGTCCAGAACACAAGAACCTCGGCGCACAAACGGACATCCTCAACAAGCTTCGCGATGAAATGTGGGCCATGGATGGTGAGATTGTTCACGCGGAGGCGGAACTAGGGGATTACAAACGCAAATGTACAAAGGATTGGATGGCCTTCAAGTTTGGTGGTCTTGTCGAATGTTGCGAAAAGGGGGTGGTACGTCCTCCGTTCTTTACTCTCTCTCTCTCTAAGCAGTGTCATTTATAGATCGTGGGTGATACTGGCAGACGAATTATACAGGCAAGTTGGGAGTATTCGTGTACCCATCACCCTCTAACATTGTCTTTTCTCTAACGTAGTTTATCCCGGAGGACGTCACACAACCTGGGCTCCCTCGCGCGTATTACAACGCGCACGGCCATGTGAGCGACCTGGTTGTCGAAGCACAACAGGCAGTTTCGCAGGTCACCTTTTCCGGTAACCCCTCGGGACACATCTCCACCTCCGCGCCCGTGTCTCAACCCCCAGTTTCGACCTCTCAGGGAGCTCCCCCTCAATCCCCCTTCCTTCCTACTCCCTCGTTGGGCAGCGAACTCACGTTAGGTGCGGCTACGTACAATCTACCACCTGGCCCTCCTCCGGTATGTCTCGTGTTCATGTTGCCTTGCTGTTGCCTGGAGGCTCGTATCTTTTAATACTACCCTCACGCAACACACGTTGAGGAATATACATGCTGACATCATGCTATAGAATAGGCGTCCTTCGGTCGACGAACTCGGGATGCTCGCGCCATCGGGGCATGCTGCCCCACAGTTCTCGTCGCTCCCCACGAACAACGAGCGCGACGCCGTTCCAACCGCGTCGTCAGTGGGCCCTGCGCGGCCGCTGCCATTCTCCGCGCCGTATGACAATGGGGTGACACGAACCGAAGAGAACCAATCATTGATGGCATCCATTGCCGATGCCCTGTCCCAAAACCAGCATGGATTCACCTTCGAGGAAGCCACTTCACTTGGACACCCCGGACCGGATGAGCCCGTGCCAAAATACGAGGCTCTCGCTGGGGACGTGGGTCGATCTGCTATGAGCGAACCACATGGCCCAATAACAAACGGGCATGCAAGCTCACCTCCGGTCACTGAGGAAAGACAACACAACAGAAGAGCGACGCGACGGAGTACGTCACCACCGTGCCTTCCACCAGGTGCAGCGCCGGCTGCGATTAGGGCTTGGGATGATAGAATGGGTCAGGGTGAGGATGGTGCTCATTCTGATCGTCCGGCATCTTCGAGCACCGGTGTGCCTTCACAGCGAATTACTTCTTCCTCGGAACGGGATGGGGAAGACGAGGAAGGATTGGCTTACGATCGTGACAGCCAATCATTTGAAGGAGGAGGGGATAATGGGGATGGTAAGCATCATGAAGAAGAAACCTCACTATCGGAGAGTGGCGGGGAGACAAGTGTCGATGTGATAGCGGCGACCTACGACGAGCAAGGCACAATGCCTATACAAATACCGGTCTCGACGGGTGCATTGGTCGACGCAGGTGGTGCCACGGCATTATCACGCGCAGGAAGTCAATGGCGAATTCCACGTGTTCCACCTCCGTCTATGGATACTGACGGAAATGAGGTCAGGCAGCCTGCTGCCCACGAGCAACGCAGTGTCTACAGTACCGAAACTGGTGTTCATGAAGAGGAGATTCGGACACACGAATTGACTGACGAACAGGCACACAACGCAGCTGCCGCACGTGAAGTCTCGCGGGAAATGGACGCGTTGGTGTTTAGTGCAGTTGCTCCATCGATGTCAAGTGGGCATGCGACACCCATGTATCCTCATTCGTTGTCCCCGTCGCAGCCTTCTTTGGGCAGAACGTCACAGACGTCACTCCCACCATCTCCCATCCTGCCTCCCAACCCACCATTTGCCAATCGAGGTAGAAGTGAGGCACCCCCGATTGTGGAGACGCGATATCCAGGGCACGTATCGAGCGAGAATCTTTCTGGACGACTCCCCACCCCTGTACCTACTATCACGACCTCTGTTGCTGGCGGCGGTAGTGCGGGTTCGCCGACGTCCCCCAAGTATCCACGCCCGACGCCGCCATTTTCGTCGCCCCTCATGGCAGGCTCTACGTCTTCCTTGAACGGCGGTGGGATGGTCGGTGGACCACGGACGATCTCGGCAGCTGCGTTCCGTCGGCAACAGATGCGGTCTCCGAGCGGGACGGAGTCGGGACCTGCGGATACGAGTCCGTTGACGGCGAGGAAACCGTCTGGGTCGTTTTCCGCGTCGCGGCAGCCCCATATAGGCCAGGCTGCAGGAATGCCATTGCTAGCGCCGGTACCTATGAGCAAGGATATGCCCAGGGCGAGGTTATCGGTCGTGAACCCTGATCCGCGGACGTCGGATGAAGAAGAGGAGTTTGATTACATCAAGGCGTATGGTGGGGAGAGTGCGGGGTACGGTGAGGGGAGGTATGTGAGCGATTTGGAAAGGGAAGGATAGGTGCATCTCGAGTCGGTTCGTGTTTGCTTGCTCGCTTGACATTATTGTATGAACGTTGGACGATGTGAATGGTGTCTTGAATATTGTAGTGTTTATTCATGTACTATTTTGTAGTCTATCCAAATTTCTTGATTCGATCAATCCCGTTGGCGATTTCCACGTGACACGCGTGAGAAACCTTATTTCAGCCACCTGTACAGTTCTTTCCCGAAGCGGACTATCCTCGTCTGAGTTTCGCCCTGTCCTCGACGTTGCACCCCGCAAGGTACGTTTGTCTCGTCGTCGGGATCGTTCGATGAGTCTCTCACACGCAAAGAATAGAAATAAAAGATGACGCACGACGCTATCTGGTTCTCTCGTCCCCGCAAGTATGGTAAGGGAAGTCGCCAATGGTGAGTACTCGTTCCCTGGTCGAATTGATTCTCATCGTGGATCTGTCATGTCGCATCGACGCATCTATGCGCTCTCCCCACATTGACGCCATTTCCTGCGTCTCCAGCCGCCTTTGTGCGCACCAAGCAGGTCTCATTCGTAAATACGGCCTCGACCTCTGTCGTCAGTGTTTCCGTGAAAAATCTGCTGCCATCGGATTCGTCAAGGTACGTTTGACGTCGCCACTCCTCCGATACCGGCTGACGCACGCGTCTGTAGAATCGGTGAAGACGTTCTATGTGCATTGCGCAGTTGTTTTCTTTCGCTCGTGTCTTGTCACGCCATTTGTACTTGTGTCGATATGAGTGCATGAAACGCAACTTCTAATGATTCTTTGAGCGAGAGATGGTGACGCAAGCAACTTACGGTGTTGACTTTGCTTTGTCACACCTTGGTGTTGAATCGTCGGTTCTGCGCATCACCTGGACGCTCTTGTTGTCGCCGATGTCCTTGTAGTAGTAGAATATACATCTAAATTTATCACTGGCATGGATGACATGCGGATCGAATCGTGGTTTATCACGTACGCCTCTCCCGTTGATACGATAGAGATTGGAATCGGCTTTTTCCGTCATATACGTAAGGTTAATCGAAGAAATTTACAAAGCGGTGCTGTAAAAGTGTGAATTCAGCACCGCCACCGTCGGCAATGGGGCGGGGAGTTACCGCGGGAAGGACGGTCCAAACGGGACTGCGGTAGGTTGACACGCTGCGAGGGGGGCGAGGGGCGGGTGTCAGCGCGCTGACAGAGAAAATTTGTGAGAGCGTGCACGGTGCACCCAGCGTCTAGTGGACGATGGAGGCCCGAACTTCGGTTGCCCGCGCCAGCGGGCCGGAGAAAGTTGCAAAATTTACGGAAGTTTTTGTAAATTTTCCGGGTTATAATACTTTACACTATTTACCTGCCAAAATTCCACTTTACACCACTTTACGGCCGTTTTTCGGTGTTTCACGACAGATTCCAGCGCTTTTCGGGCCTCGGTGAGCACCCAGGGCGTAGATCA
>JBBPOF010000939.1:0-14583 GCA_038091315.1 Porphyrellus cyaneotinctus | reverse complement strand
CTTGACGCTAGTTGCAGGTACACCTCGCGCATCGCACCCTGGGTGCACTACGTCCCGATCCAAGTGTCCTACACAGACCTGTATGATGTGGTGTCGTTCTTCCGTGTACACGACGATTTGGCTAGACGAATCGCACGGGCGGGGCAGACGTGGAGTCGACGGTTTTGGAGAAAGGAGGATATGACGGCGTATTTATATCGGTGCGTGTGCGTTCACTCGTAGGATGGAAGGGGAGAGTGCTGATATGGTGATAGGTTGTTGTTGGAGTATGCGCGGGTGATGAGTTTGGATCGGACAAGGATGGACTATGTCGAATGATCTAGACCTTGAGACATTTGTACGTGTTTACCATTGGGTGTCCGTACGCCTTGGATGAGGGCGTGTTCGAGATGTAATTGAGACACGATTCAAGCTTGAATCATCAGATGTCGGTGTGGTTTTCGAATCCTCACTCGCCAGCAGTTCCCGAGTCATCATTCGGCTACTTCGCGTATTCCCTCCTTTCTCCACAGGAACACTTTCGAATGGCCACTCCCCAAATCCAACCCAGAACGAGTGACCGTTACGAGAGAAGACATTCAGAATTCGGAGCATTAAATTACTGACATGTAAAACGAGATGGTGGTGCTCATTCTCGTGCAGTGAGGAGATGTAGATGCTTTTTCTCTTGGTTTGACTTCACACCTGAGAGTAACGAGGCCCTGGATGCGGATATCGGGTAGGAAACACTATACCAGGGAGACAAAGCTTGAAGGCTAGGACCTGTTGAGCGGAACGCAATGATTCTGGACAGTCTAATTGTGCTCCTAGGATATCGCATAGCTTGGCAGCATGCCTATGGACATACTGTCGTGCTGATACACTATTACTAGTATCTCAGTGGCAAAGACGTTGTACCGGGGGGTTCCGAGTCGGCTGGTCATTGTGGCCCTGCCCTCAGTCTAGCTTTCTCTCCAAGGTCAGAACAAAAGACTGTCGACAAAAAATGGAGTGAAGACGGCAGCAAGTGCCCCATTCCGCCGCGGCTCGCAAACGACGTGATGTCGTTTCCACGAGAACTTGAATGCAATCAAATGAGAAGCGGTGCCTAAATATGGCCGAGCCAAACGATATGGAGAGAACACTTGCTTTCTGAAACGCACCTGGTGGGAAACGTAAGAACACAGCGGGCTGGATCCCAAGACTACATATATGTGAAGCCTCAGGACATGCCCTCCTGCGAGGGATGAGCTTCCAATAGAATCAAGGAAACCAGGATTGATGGTGCTCACTGCATCTGCGGGAAGCGCACGTCGAGCGACGTTGGAGAGCCCCCCCCCCGCAAAGCTAAATCCTGCGCGCACGTTCATAGCGTGGTTGTGGGGCGTTTTGAGAAGTGCAAAAGAGCGGTGGGGAAGGCGATGCAACTTTTATACTCGATGTGCGTTTTCAGTCTTGGGATTGTGATGGGTTTCGCTTGATTGGTCACCCGTACATGCACTAGGATGATGGGAATAGGTGGTGTCGATTCAAACGACTCATGGCAAACAACACCCTCGTCTTCAAGGCAACTTTTTGGCTAGCATTGTGAGCATATAACGTGCTTCTCCTGCTCTGACGTTCACCTTGGGTACCATTGCGCAGCGAGTACACTCACTTTTGATCTTCTTCCACCCTGTCTGGCCATCGGCCCTCCCATGGGCAACCCCGCGTTTGAGAATCTCGTCGAATCTGGTTACGGATTAGCAGATAGGGTACGTGAAACCCAAGAACTAGCCCCTCAGAGATGACGCTGACGCTCGATGGACTCCGCTTGGATGCAGTCGAGGTAACTGGAACGACACGCGTGCCAGGTGTGAGCAGGACCACGTTGCAAAACACAGAGGACGACACTGTCGGTCACTTCGTCTTGTTCATGCGCCATATGGTAGATGATCGTGATATAGGTGGGATGACGTTCCGTCCCACAGCCCGCAGAGCGCCCAGACATTTTCGAGGACGTTGATCCATCTTTCGGGTATTGATCTACTCCAGTCGAACAGACGCAGCAAGAGCTCCAGTGCTCCATGTGGTTACGCGACGGCATTGTCACAGTAAAAAGACAGACACGCATCCTCGACTGGGGTCTGCTGCCGCCAGAGAGAATGACATACGCTGTATGATTCACGTTTACCCCTAGTTGACCATTATCAAGTCTGTGTCCTCGATGCAGCAGTCAATGAAACGAGCCCCTCGCACCCCACCTTCATGGTGCAGTTTTCCTCCTGCGGCGACTTCCTGTTGGAGCGCTAGACGGCCAAGAAATTGGGCTGACGGGTGCACAATAGGGATGTATGCGTCCCCGGATTCGGGGTGATTGAACAGAGAACAAGCGCGCGGTGAACGTGCTGGATGTGCCTAAGGATGTTCCAATAAGAGATTAGTACTCGAACTGTGTGTAGATCAAAACTTTACAAACATCTATAAATGCATGTCATCTTTTGATCAGTCACTCAACCCCAGACATTCCGAGTCTACACTTGCATGCTCCCCTCTCCTGACGACATCGATGTCATTTCTGACCGCGAGTCACGGTCTCCTTCCAATGTCTCTGTCCCCGACGACGACTCTTACTCTCATATGCTCTCCTCTGCTTTCAACGACACTGCTTCCATGAGCGCGACGTCTTGGACCAATTTCTATTTCTCATGGAACCTAGACAATGTCTTCCGTGACTTGGCTCCACCATTCCCGTTGGAATACATTCTTCGCCACGTGTTTTGCGGTGCCTACTACCCCTTGGAGGATGACTACACCGCAACAAATGCGCATACCCTCGCTCGTGCAGTACATGTTGCTGCTTGCGCTTATAATGAGCACATAGACCACGCACACAAACCTTATTGGTTTCACGTCATCAAGATGTTGGAAAATTTGCAAACTACTGTCGAGCTTACTCTGGATCAGACAGAGCAGTGGTGGTTGGATCACGACAACATCATCTCGCAATTTGGTGGAATGCAATCTGGAGGTACGTTCAGAGGTCCGATATCGATGAGTGTGCTGAGAAGCCATAGATATGCTGGTATTCACTGCTCCGCGTGATGATCAGCCGTACGGCGTCGTATTTTGGAAGCAGGATGATTGCACCCAGTGCGAGTTGCTCTGTCCGTTGCAGTACCCAGCGGAAGGGGGGATATGCTCACAACCTGAGCTAGCTATCGAGATCCCCAACGAACTACTTGATGATGCCAACTTCTCGTCTGAACTGGCAGGTCTCCTCTCTCACTCGAGCACAGAGCTACTTTCCGACATGTTATGTGGTGTTGGTTCTCTCGTCGGACCTAAATGCATTACCAAACGTCACCGTCCTGGCCCTCCAGCCAAATCTTCTGAGTGGTCCCGCTCATATCTGTGGTTTCTTGTTAGGGCCACCATCCAATCGTTTCTTACTCATTCTCCTCTCGGAGAAAGTGTCTACAAAACATTCATGTTGTTTTTCATGTGCAACCTCGCAGACTATTCTATCGGAACCAGCCCTCCCGGCATCCTGCTTCATTCCATGTCAGCCAAAATCCTCCGACGCTTCAGGAAGCTCGGATCTTCTGTCCCGCATTGGCTGTGCGACACAGTATCGCACAGTTGTACCAATCTCTCATGTGCTCTCGATAAGAGATGGGAGGAGGCACAGGCTGCCCAACGTCCATTCGAGCCATCCTCAATCTGGGATTTTTCCAGATTGGATCTCGCAAAAGACATCCAGCTTTCCCTCCCTTATATTCACGAGTACATCTCGAAAAAACTGGCAACTCATGTTGTCGGTCTCCCGAATACGCCTTTCCTCCCTAACAGCCGCCTCCGAGGCACTCTCTGCGACTTTTTGTTTCACCCCGAAAACTTTCTGTCTCATCCAGACGATTTTTTGGATCACATCCCCATTATGCTTTATGACATCGAGTGGGCTGTTGGCGAAGATATGGATGACTGGGTTGCCCATGTCACAGATGTCGACGAGGCATGCGAACAGCTTGAATACCTAGTACATCAATATCAATCGTTTGCATGGGATACATACGGTTACGGAAAAGATTTTCCCTCCCACCCTGATCATCTCTGTGGCTCCATTATGCTCTTGACGATAATCGAACTTTGGGTCGCCCTCGACAAGCTCGTCGTCAAGGAGATCCCCATTCTTGCCGACTACTCTCCGGAAATACCCATAGATCTCCTTTCTGGATTCCTCCTTCCCGACGACGCTACGAGAATCCACCGTCTTAACCGCGTGTGCCAGTACCTCTCTTCTCGGCATACTCAGGCGCACCTCGGTTGGTCAGTGTTCTCGAATGAATTCACTGAAGACAGTTTCCCTTGCCGTTATTATGACAGCTCCCCACTCCTCCAGCGTCTCAAAGCTCGCATTGAAGATATGCTACCTGCTGATCTGGTGCACGCAAAGATTATGGTATTTGAACTGCAATGCCCGGCGTCCTTTGACATGTGGCGTTCTATCACTTGCTGGATAGCTTTTGAGAAACCACGCGATAAGCAGGCGGAAAGAGACGCACGAATCCGCGATATCCCTGCATTGCAACCTCATATGCTAGCCAGCTACAGGAACATCGTCTCCCTATATCCACGTTATTCTACTCCACCGAGCTGGGATAGATCGTGCTACCTTTACGAAGGGTGCATCTTGCCACGCCTTAAACATGTGCTTGTGTACCGGCTTCCCAGTGGACCATATGCACACTCAGGGTTGCAGAAGTATGTTGACGACACTGTGCATACGTCCAACGAGGTTCTGGCTGCCCAGGCAAGTTGCGATCCCAACCTTTCCTTGCACGAATTCGTCTCTTTCGGACACTTACGGAGTGGAGGTTCGCTCCAGTGGTTCAATATTTTGCGGGAATTGCGGAATAGAACTCTTGACTTTCGTCGGCGAGAGGTGTACTTGCTCTTGGCGCAAGCTTCTGCTCAAGTCGGACCGCTGGACAGTTCCGGGGTGTTGTTGTGGCATCAGGAACTTCAAGATCCTTTATTCTGTCATGCGCTCCTAGAAGAGCTCGAGCGCTTGTTTACTGACGTCGACGTAGGGTCATCGGACGGACCGGCGATGGCTGTTGTTTCATTACTGGCTGGTGTACTCGCATCGAGATCCCTTGATGACGTCATGGAGCCAGCCGTTGGACTTCTTTGGAAGGTGCGCGAGAAAACATTTGACTGGGTGCAGGAGCTGCTATACAACGCGAGGAACTCCCCTGCGAACCAAGCAAGTCTGGAGCTTTTGCGAGACATGGCTGCGGTTTGCCGAAGCACGTTCGGTGTCGACATGTCTACAAGTCGTGAGCGACTGCATTCTGTGCAGGACATCGAAATCGCTCTTTCCTGTGCCATGCTTATCCGGTTGATCGTTCTTCCTACTTCTTCAGGCACGTCTGATATGTGATTCACGTCTGACATTCGTAACCTTGACTTGTCAGACTTTGGTGCATTCTCGAGAGTGCTCTTGAACAGAGATCGCCGCCTTTCTCTCGTTCTTGAGGAGAGCTTAAGGGACGCTATCCAAGCGGATACCACAGATTGTGGTGTTGATCGTGCCGTTCAACTGGTTTGGCCTGGTTATCGACCAAGTACTCGCCGATGGGAGCCATTGCCGTCACCAAATTCTCATTGGCTAGTATGTGAAACTGTACGAACCCAGGCTGGGTTCAGGACCTCGCAAGTGCTGCATATCAATTTGCTCGATGGATCACTGTTGGTGGATGGTAAACAGATGGGAAACCAGTTATCGGGCGATGTGACATGCAACTTGGAGTACCGAGGACTCTTTCGTTATGTATGTGTCTATTTCGATTTCCACCATGTCATGAATCGCTCACCACGCCACGTAGCCCGATTTGATGGTCGTTCCCTCGGATCTCCCGGATATGGACTTTGTCACGATGACCGTTATTGATAGTAAGCACCGTGTAGGTGGTTTTAGCACATCTACGGAGTCCAGTATTTAAGCATCTTCAGGTACACCTTGCAGTCCGGAATGACAACGTCACACCTGGTTCTCGCCACTGCAAAAGAATTGTAATCCGTGCTGAAAATACAGACACGAACGATATATTTGAGCTCCTTCCTCTGCAAATTTTTGAGTTAGACCTTCCGAAGTCACTTGTCGAAGGTCATATCCATTGGTTGAATCTGTCTACGTCCGTCATCGAGATACGCCCCATCGAAGAACCATGGAAGCAGTCACCGGACAATTGGACAATCCATCTCCAACAATCTCGTGCTATGAAAGGCGGTGAATTCCTTGTGGACATACGTAGCCCGACCTGGCAAATGGTTTCGAGCTGTTTCCGATGTCTTGACAGTCCAGAAAATCTCATGATCACCGCCTCCTTAGGTGTTTCCACGCCATCTGATTCTCCTTCATCGCTTCGGTTGTCCATCTCTTTGCCTCGCTACTGCTTGTCGTTCTTTGTCAACGAGTTTGGGAACCTCGAGTCCGTCGACTTCAAGAGCATGGTCTATGATGAGGATCAATGCATCGGAACGCTGTTCGGCCTTGTCTATAGGCTTGTTCTGCGCCCAAAACGCCAGATCGAGGCCAACGTCATTCCTAGATGTGTCATCATACCCCATACTGTTCGCCCAGAGCGGAACGCTCAGAACATCTTAAACAAGCCCGAATCCATCGGACCAGTTCGTTACCATACATATCAAGTGGACACCGAGCTGGGATGCATGAAAGGGGCTGTCAGCTTGCAGAGCAAGCTGTACCTTGCTCTTATGCATGCTCTCACTGGCGCGGGATTGAGACCTGATCCATTGACGGGTAGAACAGGTATCGAAGAAGCATTGTCTCTTGTGTGGTTGGCTGGTACTCGAAAGGACGATAGCGGCTGGTGTTTTGACTCACGCAGTCCTCAAGTTCGCTTCGCGGCCGCCAAGATCCAGGGCTCCACAGAAGATCATTCCCCTGATAGCATCCATACTCTACAACAAGAGGCGTATCTGTTTCCATCCGAGATCGCTTCCAGTATAACACTCGCCAGAGAAGACCCCTTGGATCAGCTATTTCATGAACGGCCTGCGCCTCAGCTCTGGGCGCGCGATAGACTTCCCCATTATCCTATGAGTGGACGTCATAATCTTCCCTGTGTTCCTTCTACTGATATCGGACCACTGCGTCAACTGTTCTCCTCACTCCGGACGGACGAAACGGCACCTGCATTCCAAACTCAATACGTCTCTCGACTCCATAGCAGTGCCCATGATTTCCAGACAATGAGTCTCGTTGGTGTCTCTTACCAAGGAAAGCCTAGTATTGAGACGCTCCGTGAACACTACGTCCAATGTAGGATCGCCTATACGGAGAGTCTCGACATGATCACGACGGTTCTCAGCCCAAAAACGGATTTTGAGCAGATTCTCGACCAATGTGGGCAGTGGCCGCGTGTGACGCCATTTACCCTTTTTCGATGTCTTGCATCCACCTCACCTTACTCACTCCCGGACAATTGGAAGAAATGTTTGATCTCCCTCGCTTTACTTGCACTCGATGTTCAGCGCGCACGAAGACTACTTCGGCTCTCCATGGACAATCTTGATGAAGAGTTATTCAAAGAATTGGAGAATGAAGGATGCGATGGGTGGGATCCTACCGAGCACCCGGATTGGCTGTTGATTCAGGTATGTCCTGTGACGTGCACTGTGCTCGTCTTCACTGATTTTCTATCTTAGTTACAAGGCGACTTCCTCATTCGCCGTGTCCAGGCCGACGTCGCAAACGAAATGATCTCTCCTCGCTCGGACAAGAACACGGTGATGCAAGTTAACATGGGTGAAGGAAAGACCTCTGTGATCATCCCTATCTGTGCGGCTGCGCTTGCGGACGGCGACCGACTGGTCCGCATTGTAGTACCAAAAGCATTGATACCACAGACCACCCAGATCTTGGCAGACCGCCTCTGCGGGCTGGTTAACAGGCCGATATATCATCTATCCTTCACCCGCAAGGACGTAAATGAAGAAGGTGCAGATGACACCAAAAGCTTGGAGATGCTCGTTCTCGAATGCAGAGATGAGCGTGGTGTTGTTGTAATGCAGCCCGAGCATGTCTTATCGCTCAAATTGGCCTGCATTGAGACACAACTGCTAGAGAATGGGATCAGGACAAAGTCCACTCCAGTCGTTCAGAGATGGGGCTTCGAGCATGTTCTGAATGTGCTAACAGGCTCACTGTGGAAATCGGTGAGCACCGCAATAATGATGTCCTCGCACTAATTGACAACCTGGAATAGATAACTGGAAATACATTCGTCTCGACCCTCCTTGGAGGTTTGGAACAGTTGCATCGCAGGCCAGACGCGTCCAAGACACCGCCAGGGATTGATTGGACGAGGTTCCCGACGATGCAGGTTATGCTCACCCAAAACTTGCTTGAAGCATATGCTCGAGATATCCTCGACGAGTGTGACGATGTTCTTCGTCCACAATCTCAGTTGATCTATGCTATTGGTCATCAGCATGCCTTCGAAGGATCTCCAGGTCGATGGGTCACTGTTCAGCAAGTCCTTGGGCTTGCAAAACGACATGCGTATCTACTTTCAGCCCAAGATTCGCATTCGATACGATGTGACGGCAGCACACCCGGATCATTCCCTCATATTCACATCCTACAGGCCGAGGGCAGTCAGCAACTGGTGTCGTTGATTGCCCATGACGTATTGGACGGCCGTCTCTCTGGTCTCGAATTTCGTTCCGGGTTAGGGCTGAGAGGCGCAATTCGCGAGTTCTTATTACACAAGGATATCCACCCAGATGCTGCCAAAACGGTGGAAAATTATGCTCGTCAAAGTACCAGCTGGGGGCCACTACTTTTGCTTCGCGGTCTATTGGCTCACAATTTACTCTTGTTCACCCTCACGCAGCGCAGGTGGCGCGTTGACTATGGCCTCGACCCATCCTCCCTGCCGCGCACAATGCTTGCCATCCCGTATCGTGCGAAAGACGTCCCAGCCGAAACGGCGGAGTTCGGACACCCAGACATAACCATCTTGCTCACTTGTCTATCCTACTACTATGGAGGGCTCAGTGAGGGACAACTCGGACTTTCGTTTGAACTTCTGCTACAACAGGACGACCCATCTTCCGAGTATGCACTTTGGATCCAAGACTGCAACACAACTTCTGTGCCAAGTTTTCTTCGGAAATTGAGTGGCCTCAACATCAGATCTGTGGAACAATGGACTACGTATCTTGTCCCTCTCTTTTCTCGAAACAAGAAGGCGATCGACTTGTACCTTTCCAAGATCGTGTTCCCAAATCATGCGAAGGAGTTTCCACAGAGGATTTCTGGCTCGTACTGGGATATAGCAGAGCAGAAGCACCATCTCGTCACTGGTGAGTGTAGTCCAGTGTCGTTTTTCTCCCTGCGTTGGTTGGGTTCGCAGCTGAACCGAACACCAGGATTCTCGGGAACGAACGACGGACAGTATCTGTTACCCACCTCCATTGCCCAAGACGACCCAGATCATCTTCATCAGACGGGGACCAATGCCAAGGTTCTCGCACATCTTCTCCAGCCGGAAAACTCCTCGTACATAGTAACAGCTGACGAGAGTGGCGAGCGATGGACCACGCTCAAGCTGCTCGGGATGGTAGTTACCCAGAATAATCCCGAAATTCGTGTCCTGCTGGACGTTGGTGCACAGATACTAGACCTCACCAATCTCCAGCTGGCCAAGGCTTGGCTTGGCTTTACCCCGCCCACCGAAATCACCGGAGCCGTATACTTTAGTGACGACGACAAGTTGATGGTGCTCGCGAGGAATGGTACCACGCAACCCTTGTCCTCCTCAGCACTCGCACAACACCTACATCGATGTGTCGTATATCTGGATGATGCTCATACAAGAGGTACAGACCTCAAATTCCCTCTTGGATTCCGAGCTGCTGTCACACTGGGGCATAAGGTTACGAAAGATCGCTTGGTGCAAGGTGGGTATGCCTGAACTATATTTATGCAATCGTCGAAGCTCATCGTTGGTTTCATCAGGCTGCATGCGGATGCGTAAACTAGGCTACGGTCACAGCGTCATGTTTTTCGCACCTCGCGAGGTTGATCAGAAAATCCGAGTTCTGGTCGGCAAAGAGAATCCAAGCATCCCCGTCACTACTAATGACGTCTTGCACTGGACGATACACGAAACATGGGGTGAAATCCAACGCCAGGCTCTATACTGGGCACAGCAAGGAATGAGCCACCAGTCCCGATATGAAGCTTGGTCCCAGTATTGTCAAGACGTTGCCACACCGGAGCAACTAGCGGATGCCTGGGTGAAACAGGAGCTCAAGTCTCTGGCTGATATGTATATGCCATCTCTCGCTTCTGACACCACCACTTCCACGAAACTGCCTCGACAAATCCGTGAACGGTGTGAAAATCTCGGTGTCTTATCGCTTCCTGACGTTCGCTTGGACGAAGAGCAAGAGAGAGAAGTATCGCGCGAGATCGAGCGTGAGCGCGAAGTGGAGAGGCCGCCTGTAGCATCACCCGCGATCCATTCCCTACATCCGGATGTCATCAACCTCGTGAGGACGGGCATAGTTCCCTCGCCGTCCAAGAGCAACGCTGTGCGCCATATCTTTGCGACCGGTAGCAACAAGTCTTCCAGAGGAGTACATTCTTGGAGCCCAGACATATTAGCAACAGCTGACTTCTGTGAGACGGTCGAGGAGAGCGAATCAATTCAAGGGAGGATGAACGATTACCTACGCCCCGTCCAGTGGGTCCTCTCTGGGAAAATGCAAGGAAGGGATGCCCTTATCATCTTGAGCCCCTTCGAAGCCGATCTGTTGATGCCGGAGATCAGGATCAGCAAAAACGTTCGACTCCATCTATATATACCCCGTACGACCAAGCGCATGAAGCCAGCCGATGATCTCAGGCTGTACTCTGTACCTCATCTCCCTCTCGACTGGGTCCCCCCTTGGAGTCTGATCGACCAGCTGAACGTGTTCGCCGGACAACTGTATCTGAGTGACTACACATCTTATGTCCGCTTTTGCCGTTTCCTGGGCATACACACAGATGATTTGCCACGGAAGGCGGGTACGACAGTGGCACGTAACTGGTTCCTCAACCCCGATTCTTCCGATGCGGAGATAAAGAACAGGTTCGAAGGAACGCCATTGCCACTCGTGATGCAGTTGCTTGTCGTTCGAAGGGGCATGGACTTTGCTGGGACACACATGGGTAGAATTCTTGAAGGGTGGCCACTGACCGAAAAAGACTTTGCGAGCTCGGGATCTTGAATCATCGCCTCGGTAGAATGAGATGTGCATGTCCGTTTCATGCATCGAGAACAAGGGATAATTGGTGCGGCCACACCATTACTACTCACGGCGTAGCGGAGTCTCCTTGCTTGACGTGGATCCATACTCGTAATAGTAGAAAACGAGTATGGCAACATTGTAAAGATTGAATAGGGATGTTGGAAAATTCGAGCAATGCTATGATGACGGGGTGCGTAAGGTGTACCTGTCCTCAAGGTCGGCGTCCGAGACACGAAGTAGGGTACTTATATGTGTCTCTTCTACTCATTTTCCTGGAGAGAACCATTGGGCGGGGTGCAGATAATCATTTACCTGTCCTAAAAAAAAACACGCTCGAAGGACGAAAATCGATTAAAATACACTCCAATGTCCATCTACAAAAACCTACACTTCACTCTTATGTATCGAAACCCTAAGTTCTGCATTTGCAGAAACACGAGCTCCAACATCACTTGGTGGCCACGTTGAGATGGCCAGGACTGACTATGCCGTGCTACTGAACATGGGGGAAACCCCGTCTGCCACGACTCTCGTCGACTCTGTGCCACTCTACTCCGACTCCGACCTCTTCCGATCGGTCTTGCCCGAACCCCTGACCCTGCTGTTGAAAGGACAAGCACGAGGCGCAGCCCTTTCGCGACGGATTGACAGACGGATCGTTGGATTGACGGACTGAGGCGCAGACGGACATTATCATATGTCTTTATCCTTTCTGTTTTATTTCTCGGCGCGCGCACATTGTTCATGCCGATTAAGTCGACATCGTGACCTATACCCATACTGTACTCTTCGTTTCGCCTCGATACTTTTATTACAACCAACTTAGGATATAAACCAATCCTGTATGGCGATATTCCTCAGTTCGTTGTTCCCGCATGACGACTGAGGTGAGCCACTTTGTATGTTGTACCTACTTGAGCTGACGAGCGCGCGAAGTCCGCTGTCCCTCAATAGGTGATTATACCAATCTAGTTTGTTGTTCCCACATGACGACTGAGTCCGCTGTCCCTCAATAGCTGTCATGCTGTCGTTCTAGATCCCACTCGTAATCTCTATAGGTTATGAGCCCCGGTGTTTCTACACCTGCGCAACAACTACTCACCGACACCACCATGTCAACAGGCATTCCAATTGCTACCGACGTGCTTCCGTCCAGTGTCCCTAAACTTGATGTAAAGGGAACCAACTGGGCCATCTTTGCTTTTCGTTTCCAGGTTGCTGTCGAGGCCAAATCCCTGTGGGGCCACTTTGATGGGACATCAACACTGCCTCTGATCAGCAACCCTCCAACCCTGGAGGAAACCGAAGCTCAGAAGCAATGGTACAAGAATGAGGGTATGGCAAAACATTTGCTTACCCAGCGTATCCCCGACTCGACAGCACTTTGTGTCAAGAGCCTCACGGATGTCTGCAAGATGTGGAGAGAGATCACATCAGAATACACCGAGAAAGGTGCATATGCGCAAACAGATTTGCATACCCAATTCCTTGAGTCGAAATTGCCAAAGGGAGCCGATGTTCGGCAGTTCCTTGATGGCCTTTGAATGAAGAAGGAAGAACTCGCATCTGTAGGTGTCAAAATTGACGAATCTGATTATTGATCCACCATCATTAAATCCCTTCCTATTTCCCTTGCCAACTTCACCTCGAATCAACTTACTGCTGCTCGACTCTTTTCCGCATCCAAGACGATCGAACTGGATACTCTCATTTTGGTCATCATTGAAGAGGCTGAGCGTCAGAAGGCCAAGTATATCACCCAACCCGATACAAAGGATCATGACTGTAATGAAGCGCTCTCTGTCATTCCTTTGTCTGGTCATGGCCGTTTTCGGGGGTGAGGAGGACGGGCACATGTACACAAGAAGTGCAAGTGCTGGACCTGTGGATCCGATCAGCATCTAGCTCGAAACTGTGACAAACCATCCAAGAGTACCGAGAAGTCCCCAGCGAGCGAGAGTACCGCTCATGTTGTTGTCCATGACTCTGATCTGGACGACGATGGTGTTTTCGGTATCTTTGAGGAGAGCAACAACGATGAGATTCCAGACTTGCAACCTATTGAGTCATCTGATGATGAATGCGATGATATTTTTGATGATGAAGACAACATACTGTGGTTCTCTGTTGATGAGGATGACAAACCATCCTGTTATGCTGATGAAGAGGATAACTGGTGCGCAAATGCAGTTGGTGACAATATTTCTGCTGGACCTACTGCCTCTCCCATTTCTGAAACCTCTGCTTCATCTGTGGCTGCTGGTGCAACCCCCTCAGCCTGTCTTGTATTATTCGACTCTGGAACGACAAGGCATATCTCACCTTGTCACAACCACTTTATTGATATGGTTCCCACACCGCCGAAGACCCTTATGGCTGCAAACTGCGAGAAGTTCTGTGCTGTTGGCATTGGCGAACTGATCCTTGAAATACCAAATGGGTTAGATGTGTCGAAACTGTGCTTAACTGAAGTGCTGTACTCGACTGAGGTGGGGTACACTCTTATCTCCGTTGGCTGCCTAGACGAAGCTGGCCTATCTACTATTTTCGCAGACGGTTATTGCACAATCCATGATCCTGATGGTGAAACCATTGGTTGGATTCCTCGTTCATCTCAAGGGCTATATCGTGTCGTCCACGATCACGCCACTGCTTGTGCTGCTACTGAGACCATGACCGTAATGGAATTGCATCGCCGCATGGGCCATATTGCCCCTGATGTGGCACGTCGCCTTGTTGAGAAAGAATTAGTCACAGGAGTTCGTTTGGACGACAAGACAGATGAGTTTACCTTCTGTGACTCATGTGTCTATGCCAAGGCCACACGGAAACCGATTGTGCGGACCTGAGAGGGCGAACATGCTGCCCATGTTGGTGACAAAGTCTTTAGTGACTTGTGGGGCCCCGCGCCTGTTGCAACTCTAGGCGGAAAAACCTACTATGTGACATTCACGGACGACCACTCGTGACTCACTTACTTCATGCTCTTGCGTCAGAAGAGCGAAACCTTTGTAGCCTATAGGCATTTTGAAGCCTGGCTCGACCGTCAATTGGCGGTGCGAGTAAAGATGCTCCATTCCGACCGCGGTGGAGAGTACCAAAGTAGGGAGTTTGTCTTGTATCTCAAAGACCATGGTACTGCACAGCGCCTGACTGCTCATGACACGCCGCAACATAACTGACAGTATCCAACCTTAGTTCTGACACTTCCGGATCCCAATATCCGGAACCACCATTCCGGAACCACTTCCGGAATTTTCCCGTGCACTTCCGGACTCGGAACCACTGGAA
>JBBPOF010000938.1:0-14586 GCA_038091315.1 Porphyrellus cyaneotinctus | reverse complement strand
CCCCTCCACCTCCGCTCTCCCATTTCGCCAGCTCTCTGTTGATCTTATCACCGATCTTCCCCTTTCCGCCGGCTCTGATTCTTTGATGGTCGTGGTCGACCACGGCCTTATGAAGGGGGTAATTTTATGCCCTTGTACTAAAACCATCGATGCTGCTGGAGTCGCTAAACTCTTTTTTGAACATGTCTACAAACGGTTCGGATTGTACGACTCTATCATCTCGGATAGAGGTCCTCAATTCGCCTCTGCTTTCATGCTAGAACTAGCCAGACTTCTCAACTACGACATCCATCTCTCCACTGCTTATCACCCTCAGACCGACAGCCAGACTGAACGAACCAATCAGGAAATCGAAACTTATCTTTGCATCTTCTGTTCCAATAACCCCTGAAAGTGGACTGAATACATCACCACCGCCGAATTCCACCACAACTCCACTCCTCACAGCTCCACCAAGGCCTCCCTGTTCTCCCTACTTCTCGGCTACGAACCCCGGTCTTATCCTCCTCTGGGCAAGACCTTCCTCCCTGCTCTCGAAAACCGACTCTCTCAACTCGAAGAAGCTCGAAAAGAAGCTCTGGCTGCACATGAAACCGCCCGACGGATCATGGCGGAACGCTCTACCCAGAAATTCCGTCCCTGGAAAGTAGGTGACAAGGTTTGGCTGGAAGCCTCTAATCTACACCTTCACTACCTTTCCCGGAAACTTGCCCCGAAATGCCATGGACCCTTTGAGATATCTCAGGTCCTATCTCTGCTCACTTACCGATTACGCCTGCCGCCCACATGGAAAATTCATGATGTGTTCCATGCCAACCTCTTATCACCTTATCACAAAACTGTCACACATGGTCCCAACTTCTCCCGACCCCCTCCTGACCTAATTGATGCCGAAGAAGAGTACGAAGTTGATCGGATCATTAGTCATAGAGGTAATGCTGGAAAACGCCGGTACCTAACCGCATGGAAAGGCTATCCGTCGTCGGAAAACACTTGGGAACCCGAAAGCAACCTCCGCCATGCCCCTGAGATACTCAAGGCTTATAAGGCAAGTCATCGTTTGAACTGAACTCTCAGGAAGCAGCGTCTCTTCGTGAGTACCCCCCTGCGCATGTTCCACTACACCATCGAATCCATCATTTTTGACTCTCCCGAATATGTCTTTCCTATCATCATCTCGCTCCTCCTCTCTCTCTTCCTCTCCAAACACTTCCCCGTTGCGTTCTCGACCTGTTCATCCTATTTGTTTGCCTTTACATTTCATTCTCATTCTTTACACCGCTATTCTCACCACGCCACATATCTGCCGCGCCCTTGAGGAACTTTATCTGTTCGAAGAAGACGTCGTCACCCAGGAACTCATCAAACTCTTCCACGAGGTCCTGACAGTTGAATGTTTCCATCGTCTAGCCAACCCCTCGAACCCCCCTTCGGACTTCGGTATTCCGCTCCAACTTCATATATCTGCCCTTCCTCGTCGTATCCTCACCATTCTCCATCTCTATGGATTCCACTCTTTCGTCGAACGATTGCCCACCACCATGATCTACCCCACGTTCCAACAAATTTATCTATCCATGTCCATGGAAGAACGAGACAGATACATGGAAGCTACCGACTTCCTCCCTCCTCGATCCCCGCCTGTCGTACCGATCCCTCCTCCTAGACCTCAAGGAGAAACCTTCGTACCCGCTACTCCTGTTCTTGCATCCCGTATTTCTTCTCGACCCTGCTCCCCCGCAACCCTGCTATCTGACACCTCCACCACAATCGAATCATCCACTCCCTCCTCACCTATCGAACGACCTCTCACTCCGGTGGCTATTCGCCCACCTCACGATTCTGATACAGTTGGCCGACATCTCGATGAAGACGCTCGACGTGTCTTCAGGACCTACTATACTCAAAACACTTCTGGCAACATGGTTCTCTCGGCGGCCACTCATGTTCTTCCTAACATCTTTCCTCCCACTCCTGCCACCGCCTCCACTCAGTGTTTTCGTTGTAACAGTCTTGGGCACTTGCGAGATGACTGCCCCCAATATGTCTGTCCCAAATGTCATCGTGCCGCCCCCGGTCATCTGCCACGTCTTTGTCTCACCACCCAATGTAGCATTTGCCTTTGATGGGGCCATGGACCCCAATATTGCCCTGGAGTACCTTGCTCCACTTGTGCTATGTTCGGGCACCAAGAGGTTGATTGTCCTTTTGCGGTCCTTACTCCCAAGCAGGCAGCAACCATCTTCTCGCCAGGAGCTCTCCAGCGAGAACCCCCTCCTCCGGATGCGTAGAAGCAGTATGTTACTTGAGCCTGGGGCTCCAGTATACGAAGGGGGTAATGTTACGATTCAATATATGTGCGCCTCTGTTTTCCTTCTTTCTTCTTGTTTCTCTACATTCACCCTCCCTGGAATGCTAACGCCAGGTCGAGATGATTTCCTTCTTCTCTTTAACCCGGGTGGCTTTAGCGTCATTGCGTTACCTTGAACGCACTCCTCACACCGTTCCTTCTCTATTGCCGGTAGGGGATACGCACTTATGCCTGACTCTTACATCTACGGACAGCTCTCTCCTCTAAGTAGTTCTCTCATACTGCTTACGTTTCCCCTGACAACCATCATGACTCATTGTGACTCAGTCGTTCTACTGTATTCCATGATGTTCTATAGATCAGTCATCCGCAGTAGCTCACTAGTACTTATACCGCTCTGCCTGTACTTCTTTCTTCATTCTTGATCTGCGCAATACAACGTTCATTGTACACTCTCAAGTCTCCCTCGACCTCGGTCTCTTTCAACTCGAGGAACCCTTGACCTTGACCCCTTGACTTGTCTTTGTTGTAGCTTTGTTCTATCGAGGACGTTGTGTCTCTTCGTGAGTACCTCCCTCGAGACAAACAGAGTATGCTCTACATATAGTGTACGTTTCATGTAACAGTCAAGGGTGTAGTGACGATTCATCATTGGTAGCCTGTAAACGAGAGGCTTATCAGTGATTGTCTTTGATCAATGGTTGGGGCATAAGGGGGCACTCATGGAGAGGCACCACATCTTACGTTCAATGGGTTCAATGGGTGGATGGCCTATTCAATGATAGGGCCATTCAAGAGGGAAAGCTAGACCTTTTGTTATGACAGCCACAGGTAGTGACTAACATAGACTTGAGGAGCATGGCTCTGAGGATCGAGGATTCAAAGGTTCAAAGAGTGGGTCCAACAACCATGGACGTATCAAGGGTTTCAAGGAATCATCCACTCAAGGGGAGCAACGAGGGAGCAAGCAAGAGAGCTACTATTGGCCAAGTAAGATACAAGGCAGGTATCAAGTAGGTCTAGCTTAGGGAATGAGGGGTGCCAGAGCGGTGACTTAAGTACTACTGGGGAAGCTTAAGGGCAGGCATGGAAAGACTAGCTGAGTAAGTGAAAGAGAATCAGATGGAACGTGATGGAAGGAAGCAATGACAAAGCAAGTGGAATATGATAGAAGGTGATGGAATGGAGATGAGTCATCACGAAAGAAAGGAGAGAAGTCTAAACAGGGCTTAGCTAAGTCAACTAAAAGGAGAAAAGAAAAGGAAAAGGGGAAATCATAACATGTTTGTTTGACAATGTTTTGTCCACTTTGGTACACATGAAAGTGGCAGCCAACTTCATTCCAACCAACATTATTCCTGTCATTTTGGCAGAAATAAACTGTAAAGCACAAGGTACTTCTTTAATTAACCAAATTTCAGGAACTCCAAGGCATTATAACCGAAATTCTGGACAAGGATCAGCATCTGGATTGGGTTCAGAGTCTAATCCCCCTAACCAAAATAACCAGAACCAATCAAAGAAGAAACCACAATAGTGCCAGAAATGTTGTGCCACTAGTCATACAACTGCAGAACACTGAGATGACTGGAAGCAGCCTGGGGGTTCTAACCCAAACCAGAGTCAATCTTCCAGATCTGTACCATGATGAGACAAGGGAAAAGGTAAAGCTAAGGCAACATTTATTAAAGCAGATAATACTGCTTGCATTGTGGAGATCAATGATGATGATGAAAATCTTGGATATGAACCAGATTTTCCCAGTCTCACTTCCACAACTGCTGCCTCTCATAGCTTGCCTATGGTGATGGAATGTGAATAGAGATTGGATTGGTCACAAGATGTTGACCAATGGTATGAAGGTATGGAAGTCAATGACTTTCCTATCATGGACCTGCCCTTTTATCCAGCCTCTCACTAATATGACTTCGCAATTAGTGGGAGGTAATGCGTCAGCAAAAGGGTCAAGAAAATGAAAAAGGACCAAAATCATCTCAACTAAATTACTAGGACCCAATGGATGCATTTATCTGGAATCAACTGATGATGCATGGATGATAAAAAGAGATGATCTTGGATATGGTCAATGGGAAATGGAGGAGACTTTCCACTATAGAAATGTGGATGAAGTCCAGTTAACTGAAAACCCTTACTTCTGTACTGCAGATGACCACAATGAGTACCATTTTGAATTCACTGGTTCTTTGTATATAGCAGGATCTTTCTCTTCCTCAGAAATTCATCAAACCCACTGGATGGTTGACTCTGGTTCAACCAATCACCTCACTCCTTTTTGAGATGATTTCATATATCTTGGAAATTGGTGGTGCAAGTGTTGCGTTGCCAATAGTGAGGAGATAGAAATGACTGGTCCTGGAACCATCATATTCTGCCATAATACTAGTAAAAGCCTGAGGACCATCAGATTATTGAATGTATGGTATGCTCCATTTGTCTCTCACAGATTACTTTCAGTTTTAGATTTAACCAAACTGGGATATCACTGTGAAATTAAAGACAATACTCAGTTCTGGGACAAGGCTGGGGTTCTGGCAATTGTAGCTGAAAAGTGCAATACTCCAGATCACCTTCACTGGTTCAGAGTTTTTCACCTGAAACCACAAGGCTCTGCCCAGTCCATATGGGTTATGACTGAAGAAGACTATTGCATTTGGCATAGGTGACTAGGGCACCCTTCCCTGGTTGTGCTATCTCATGTCTATCTCCACTCTAATGGTGTTCCAAAGCTCAAACTGCCTGACAGAATGCCACCTTGTCATGGCTGTATCCTTGGGAAGATGACTCAAACCCCTTTTCCACCTTCCCACACTCACACCTCTTGTCTTCTTGGCTTGGTCCACTTGAACTTCTGCAAATTTCCCTTGTCCTATGATTCTTCTAAATGGATGATGACCTTCCTGGATGATTATTCCTCTTATAGATGTATTGTGTTCTTGTGTTCTAAAGCTGATGCTGCCAATCATTTCCATGCCTGGTTAATCTGAGTGGAATGGCAGACTGGTGTTTCTTTGCTGGTGCTGCATTCGGACCAAGGGGGAAATACATTTCTAGTAACTTCCAGCAGTTCCTCTCTGATAAAGGTATCAAACATCAAAAGACAGTCCAACACACACTGCAGCAGAATGGGCAAGCAGAATGTTTTAACTGCACACTACTTGATAAAGTCAAATCCATGTGACACCTAGTATGTCTAAGCACTGGTTTCTGGCAAGATAGTGTATTGACTGCAGTTTATCTGCACAATTGCACATCCATGAGAAGGATAGGATGGAAACCTCCTATCCTACTTTGGAATGGTCAAAACCAGATATTTCTCATCTGAAGACTTTTGACTGTTGAGCTTATGTATGTCCACATACCAAAGGATATCAGGAATTCAAAGCTTGATGCAAAGGCAGAACCAATGACTTTCATTGGATATGAAAAAGTCACCAAAGGATATTGATTCTAGAGTCGAACCAGACATCATTTGGTGATATCACACAACACCATCTTCAATGAAGGATTCTTCCCTCATTGTCCCATAGAGGAATTAGACAGACTCAATTCCTGACAACCTCAAAATCAACCATCTCAACACAGAGATGTAGATGGACCTCCAGATGACAATCTGGATCCACCTGATATTCCACAAGCACCTGGATACAATAATGATAACCAGGATTCTCCACAACTGTCTAGAGGATCAACCCCTGATCTCTTGGATAACCAGAGACAGCACAATCAGGAACCTCAACAGGAATCACAATCACGTCCAAAGAGAAATATTCCTCCAATTCCAAAAGCTCCTTTTAAACCAATTTCTAAGGCCCCTCAATAATCTGAAAGGCAGAGACAATCTAGGATACAACCAGATTCTGCTTATGGAGATAAAACTCCTATATAGATTGAACAAGAGATAATGACTCAAAAGGATAAAGTTGGAAAATTGATTCACAAAAAGTCACATGGGAGACAACATCTTGATGAACCAGGACCTAGTGATTCTGGTGGATCAAAGGATGATGTGAAAGACTCTGATGATATAACCCATGGTAACATGTTCATCAATCTTCTTGCACAAGTAACTAGTATTGACAAAACACTGAGGCAATATCAAGATATCTCAAAACTCCCTGTTAAGAAATAGAAGGAGTGGCGCCAGGCTTATAATGATGAAATGAAATCCATAAAGGATCATTAGGTCTGGGAACTTGTGAATCTACCTCCAAACCACAAAACCATTCAAGGTCAATGGGTATTTGTTGAGAAAAGCAACAGTAGAAAGAAGGCCTGCATTGTTGCCAAAGGATTTACCCAAATATATAGTGTTGATTTTAAAGAAACCTTCTCATCTATGGCCAGATTTGAGATGGTGAGGCTTTTATTAGCCTTGGCTGCCATGAATGATTGGGACATTCATTGAGTCACTCAATGTTAAAACCACATTCCTATATGGCAAGTTGGATGAAGAAATCTATATAGATCAACCAGAAGGATATGTCCAGCAGGGAAAGGAAGATAAAGTCTGTCAACTTTATAGATCTATCTATGAATTGAAACAGGCCTCACTCTAGTGGAACAAGAAGCTTCATGATTCACTCCTAAAAATGGGCTATAAATGATGTATTTCCAATGCTGGTGTCTACTACCAGTTCATCGATGGTGAAATCATCATCATAATCATCTACGTCAATGATGCACTCTTTACAGTATCAAAATTATCCATCTTGAAAGACAAGAAGCATCAATTTATGAAGAAATGAGAATGTCATGATCTTGGAGAAGCAAAGGAAGACCTTGGCATGAGGATTACCTGTGACTGAAAAAGGCAAATCCTTATGCTTGACCAGATCAAGTACATTGACAAAGTCATCCAACATTTTGAAATGACTGATGGGAAACCAGCATGAATGCCTCTTGTGACTGGTTATAACCCAACAGCTAATAAAGCTGATGATGACTTATCCATTTGATCTCAATACCAATCAATCATGGGATCTGCTCTTTTTGCCATGCTGGGAACCAGACCAGATATTGCCTTTGCCACAATCAAAATGAGTCAATTCTCTGTGAATCCATCCAGAGAACATCTACAAAATGCTATGCAGATCATCTGATATCTAGCTTGCAATCACACTAGATGCATTATATTTGATGGATGACATTCTTTGGGATTTGTCACTTTTTCAGACTCTGATTGGGCAATGGATCTGGAAACCAGGAAGTCAACAACTGGTTTTCTCCTTTTATTGGCAAATGGACCTGTCTCTCTTGGTTAACCAGATGACAGAAGACAATTTCTTTTTTGTCCACTGAAGCAGAATACAAAGCCATGGCTGATGCTACTTGACAGATTTCTTGGATTAAATCTCTATTTGCCAAACTACAGTTCACTGTTGAGAAAGTTCCCCTTTATTATGATAACCTTGGTGCTATCACCTTGGCACAGAATTCTATGGTTAAAGGTCAATCAAAACATATTGACCTCCCAGAACACTACATCAGAGAATGTGTGCAGGATACTAAAAAGATGGAAGTCTTTTTCATTCGAACAGCTGACCAGTTGGCAGACTTCTTCACTAAGAAACTGGGCATTGAGAGATTCAAATATCTTCAAGATGCCATCAAGATGATTTCCTATCCTGGATGAGAGAGAAGATCAAGTCATTCATTTGACTATGTACTCTTCATTCAAGACCTCTGATGCTAGAGAAAGGTTTGAACCATTAAGTTGGTTATGTGTTCTTCATCCTGAGGAGGAGTGTTGAAATCCAATCTGATTGGATGTCTAGCCTTTCTTATTCAGACTTCTAACTTCATGGTCTAGACTTCATATCATGGGATTATGTCATGATGATGACTACAATGTTCATATCTCTTATCAATTGATAAGAGATATCTATAACCTTTCATTATGATTGGTCGATAAGCCAGATAGATGGCTTTACTGCTATTGGCTGGAGATAAGAATGTAGATAAGCTCCTTTTCTGCCATTGGCTCAGAACATTCCTTGATGTTCTTTGCCTGCCCTAAAGGGCTTCTTTATCTCACACCTGCCCTAAAGCATGGTGTTCATATACTGACCTGCTATCACATGTACAGTAACACATCTCATAACCCTCTCTGGGATTATTCGCTCCACACTCGCATATTATTCCTCTACTCAAAGGACAGTGTAACTAGTGAGTCTTCCCTCACAACTTCCTGTGCTGGTGCTGGCGGGCTCTTCAATACTTTGGCTCTCCATCATAACAGATATAAGCTCGTTAAGAAGTACATTCAATATGATGGTCATGGTTGTGGAGTCAGCTGATGGCTTTACTTCAGCTGAGGTTGGCTGGGACCAACAAATAGATTTTGTAATGATGTTGTGGTTGTGGAGTCAGCCAGGCCCAGAAATATGTTCATGTAGAGCTATGTGCAACCCCTATGGCATTGGGTAATGACCAGATATCTGAACACAAGGTCAACTTGCTTTTGGTCAGCCAGCCTGAGGGCCAGGAATACAGTCCCTATTACTGGCATAGTATTGGAGTTGGCTGCACACCACCTTCATGTAGAAGTACACTCAGTACTGGATGGAGTCCAAGACTGAGATGCAGATCCACGTTGGAACGGAATATATCTATCATGATTATGTAATACGGATGCAACCGTCTGTTTGCAATGAGTCTATACAAAATAAAACAACACTCCCCCTCAAACAAGAGGGTGCAGTCCAAGTTCCTGCGTGAAATGTTTAGCTTTAATGCTCAGTAAGGCTTTTGTAAGTGTATCTGCGACCATGTTGCCTGTAGGACTATAAACAAAATGAATGGAACCTTCCTCAACAGAAAAACAAATAAAGTGATACTGAATATCAATATGCTTTGTGCACACATGATAACTGCCATCTTTCATCAACATGATAGCAGACTGATTATTACCATAGAGAATAGTAGGGTGCGTGAGCAGTCAGAATACTTCTCCAATGAGATGACAAAGCCAAAGCACTTCCTTTGCAGTGTGTGTGGCTGCAACATATTCAGATTCAGCCGTGGACAGTGTAACAAGCTCCTGCTTCTTCGAGCCCCAAAGTACTCCTCCTCCATCAACGAGAAAAGCGAAACTGGTGATCACTCAACGGTGTTCCTGGGTTGCGCCATCCACATCAACATATCTGATGAGTCCACCAGTCTGGGTACCAAAGGTGAGCGCGAGAGATTTCATACCAACCAAGTAACGATAGATCCGTTTCACAGCTTCTCAGTGATCCCATCCAGGGTTCGCATTAAACTGTGATATGAAAGACGTAGCAAATGCAATATCTGGTCGAGTTCCAGTAGCGAGATGAATCAGCAACCTGATGGCCTCCTGATAAGGAACACTACACATATGCACAACTTCACTAGTGGTTTTTGGAGACTGCATTTCAGATAACTGGAGATGTGGATCAAGAGGTATGGAAACCAGCTTGTCGTCAGCAAAATTGTACTTGGTGAGGATTACATTGATATATGGTTCCTGGGACAAAGAGATGGTACACATGCTGCGATCCTGCAACACCTTCATCCCAAGTAGCCAACTAATAGGCCCCAAATCTGTAATCCAGAACCGTGAGCCGATTTCACCCTTGAATGACTGGATAAGGTCAGGGGAACTACCTGCCACTGTGCAATTGTCAACGTGTGATGCGAGAATGAGAATGTGTTCCGCAATCTGTGCAACGAACACTCCCAAATCTGCCTCCATCCGTGCGAAGCCAAGTTCAGTGAGGGTACCAGACAGATGTTGATACCACTTCAGTGCCCCTTGTTTCGAACCGTAAAGAGCAATGCAAAGACATGCGATGAGATCACAACCTTGCTTGTTGAAGCCTGGGGGCAACTCCATGTAGATCACCCATCATCATCCAATTTCCCATTAAGAAATGCACTGTGAAAATCAAAAATGTTGATGTCCCAGTTGTGTTGTGCTGCAATAGCTAAAATGAGACGAAGAGAGGCAAGTCGAGCAACTGGTGCATATGTTTCATGATAGTCAACACCGTATTGCTGTGTAAAGCCACGTGCCACCAAACGCACTTTGTACTTATCGATCTCGCCTGCCACATTCTTCTTGATTTTGAAAACCCATTTGCAGCTGACAACATTGACATCCTTTGGACACTTGACCACATTCCACGTATGTGCATCAGCCAGGCTCTTCAACTCAGCTTGGATTGCATCATCCCACTTGGGCCAATCCGGACTTGTCTTAGCCTCATTGATCGTTGTTGGTTCCAGGTCCTCAGTGTCCATATGTCCAGTTAGCAGCGCAAACACTGCATTGGCATCATCCAGTTCCCATGCTGTCAAAGCTGTGGCATCACCTATGACTTTCTCATGACCTTCATCAATGCTCCCAACTGGTTGTATCCTGCAAGGTAGTAAAGGATCACCCCCATGTCCATTGTGAGTCTCTTCTCCACTGCGCAATGCACAAATGTAAGGGGATTTGGTTCACTGATGATTCGATCATTGCAGTGGTGCTCCCGAGGAATCTTCAAAGTCAACTCTGAGATGGTCCAGCTGAGGGTTTGTCCCAGGTGCTACAGGCAATGTGGCACCTGGAGTCAAGGCTATGGGTACGTGAACTGTGGGATTGACAGGTATACTGGATTGATTGCTGTGGGGTTCATCACCAGATGCGCTGTCAAGTTGGCTCAAAATGTTCCCCCCATCCTTTTGGAAGGTAACATTGTGTTCAACAACAACGGCATGGCAATCTGGTAGATAGATATGGTAAGCTATAGACTCGGCATCATATCCTACCCAATGACCCTTCTTAGCACGATCATCTAACTTCGATCCAGTGTAATCCAAGATCCAACATTTGGCACCCCAGACTGGAAGATCACTAAGGTGCGGTTTCTTCCTGTACAGCATCTCGTAAGGTGTTTTTGCATCCAGCGCTCGAGTAGCTGACCGGTTCTTAACCCAGATGATGTGTAACAACACCTCACCCCAAAGTGTCTTTGGAAGTCCGCTCACATGCAAAACTGTGTGCATGCGTTTGACAAGAGTTTGGTTAAGACACTCAGCTACACCATTATGTTCCAGTGTGTCATGAGTGGTGAGCTTGCACTCCGTACCGGCGTTCTTCAAATGACAAGTAAATTCATCAGATAGGTGCTCCCCTCCACAATCAGAATGAAGGTGCTTAACAATGGCACCATGCTGTGTCTTCAACCAGGACTCGAATTCGAGGTAAGCCAAGAAAGTATCAGACTTCACAAACATCAGATTGACTTGAGTGTAGTGCGTATGATCATCCATAAACAAGGCATAGTACCCATGCTTCCCAGGTGTCAGCACAGGAGACGGTCCCCAGACATCAGTATGGACTTCATCACCAAGTCCAGCTGTCTGCTGTGGCTCACAAACATCACCAATAGGCTTCTGAACAGCCTTCCCATATTTGCAAGCAGGGCATTGACCCATGTCTGCACGAGCAGGATCAAGGGCAACACCAGTGATCATCCCCTTGGATAACATATCGTGTATAGTCCCCACACCAATGTGCGACAAACGTGTATGAAGATCCACCATAGAAAGCAGGGTAATGTCCTTTGCAGTTGCTGCGAAGGGTACTGGGTAGGTGCTCTGCATTCTGTACAATCCATTTGAAATGGTGACCTGACCAAGGAGCCGGTGTTGCAGGTCGAAGATCTGACAGAGATCTCCATCGAAGACAGCGCAACAGCCAGCGCTCATAAGATGACCAATAGAGACAAGTGTAATGCACATGCTAGGTGCGTACAGAACGTCTTTCAACAGAATACATGAGCAAGAGCTGCCATTTGGAAGATAGATGGGCAAGTCCCCACAACCAACAGCATGAAAGGTCCCATTATCCGCCCCTCAGATAGGCTTAGGTGGAATGGAAACAAAGTTGAGAAAACGTTCTTGGGAAGGGGACAAGTGCTGCAAAGCACCACTATCATACAATTTGAGAATACTTGCCGTGTCAGTGTGAGCCAGGTAAGAGTCAGCAGCACTGTCCAATTGATCTGGTAAAGCTAACCATGCACAGTCCAGTTGACTTGTGGTAGCATTCACAGACGTGGAACCCTTTGCGTCCTTTGAATCCTTATCCTTGGACTTCTTGCCACGGGGCTTCCAACCCTTGGGGCCTTGGCCAGCCTTTCTGCCACCATCCTCCCAGCAATCTGCGCACTTGTGCCAGGTCCAGCCACAGTTATGACATGTATCCATGAACTTCGTTCATTGACCTTTTCCCTTTTTAGATGCATCCACCCTGAACGCTGCATCCTCAGTCAATCCCTTTCCTTTGGACTTTCCACTGTCCTACAAGGTGATATGCTCATATTCCTTGAGTATGATGTCCATTAGGTCATCAGCGCTGACCGTTTTGCCTTGCAGACACATGGTGGAGGATAAAGAAGCCAATCCAGGGTTATAGGAGCATGGAAGTGATGCATATACAATGTTGAAAAGATCTTCATTGGACACTGGTTGTCCTGTGGATGCCAGCTCCTCATGCAGAGTAATAATCTTGTCTATATGTGCTCATGCATCACTGCCCTCCTTCAGTTTCATCTTGCCAAGCTGTCGCCATAGCTCTGCACCAACCACGATGGACCATTGCTCAAAAAGAGCACAAAGTGTGTCAAAGTACTCCTGAGCTGACTGTTTATTGACAAGTCGAATAAAAAGGGAATTGGGTAAGGTATGTGCAATGATATGCCAGACTTTCATGTCCTTCTTGGTCCATGTTGCTAAGTCCTTCAGGTAGTCCTCAGCTGCCTTTAACTCAGTAGGGGTCATCGCTGTCCATCCAGGCAACTTTCCAATCGCCAGATCTATGGGTTTAACTGTTGTGCCATCCAGGAACCCACCTAGTCCCTTACTGCCTATGACAAGTTGGAGCTGGACCTTCCAAGTGGTCCACTTCTTACCAGACACATCAAGTTTAGGTAGCTTGATTTCCTCAGACGTGGTACTAGTCATTTCGCTGGGTATATGTGTGTCTCCATTTGTGTTTCTTGCAATTTAGAGTGCAGGGCTCATAACCTGTAGAAGTACACTCAGTACTGGATGGAGTCCGAGACTAGTGTATTGCACACCTGTAGAAGTACACTACAAGGTGTAAGTATGACATATGAATATGAGTAGACAGGATCTCACCTCAGTACTGGACAGAGTCTGAGACTGAGATGCAGATCTGCATTGGAACGGAATATATCTATTGTGATTATGTAATATGGATGCAACTGTCCGTTTGCAATGAGTCTATATGAAATAAAACAACACTTCACAATATCTATCTTGGCCAGGACCAGAAACATGCATAGTTAATAGGTGTCAGGTACTGTGGATGTTCATCAACAATATAACTCCCCTATGATATCAGCCAATGCCAGTATTGCATGATTGATATGCAGGAATCAACTACCAGATTCACATAATTGGCCATACCAATAACATGATTGTTGGCTGGACACTGGCCAGGCCCAGCAGTACAGGCAAATGTACATGCAGGTAGAACCAGATATGCAATGGAGTTTGACTGAAGTATGTGATTTTACACTGTGACGAAAAAAAGGACTAGAGGTCAGGGTAGGTTGATCAGGAGTCCAGACCCCCTTATGAATGCCTGATGTTTTGCCCAGCCTTGCAGGAGCAAAGGTACTTTTATGACATAGCGGCCACTTGCGACACCAGGTTCTGGCTCAATTCTCAATGGGTGGTTGGTATCATCAGCTACCAGACCAATGGCAACAGCAAGCAAGATGAGGTTGGGGAGCTACAGGCAAACAAAAATTACATTTGTTTCCTCCTCGGAACCGGAATTTACAGTCCGTATGGAAAGTGGGAGAAGGTCGGGACTCGAAAGGTCCTCACCATCCGTACCAAAGAAGTAGTGAGAAGGAAATTGACGAATCTCTGGTTGTAGTATGTATCTCCTGTGTAATGAGCATAAACCATTGCTTCCGATACATCAGACATTGAGGACAGTTCAGATTCCACGAGACTCAATTCAGTGTCCTAGATAAACATTCATGGGCATACATGTGCATAATACATTACATCACCTTCACCGCTGTAGGCCAGCTTGCCTTTCCCGGGTCACGTGGTCGCGGTAGGATGTTTTCCGCTCAAGAAGGAGCGCGAGGTTGGGGGAGAGGTGTGCAACCAGCATTTGACTACTTGGGTAGTTTTGCAAGAACACGTGTGAATGGGGTATAGAGGTCAGCGACGGTTGCACCGACCTCACGAGGCAAATAGGT
>JBBPOF010000937.1:0-14600 GCA_038091315.1 Porphyrellus cyaneotinctus | reverse complement strand
CACCTCGGACACGGATGGGTAAGTTATGGGAAAATATTGCATACTCTCGGAACCGAGCGCCAGGGAATTCGGCTCAGTTACCAGTATATATCTAATCGTAAGCAACGTTCCTAGATCTTAGATCCTAGAGTGCTTGCCTCAGGACAATTTATACAAGTTTCCCTATCTCCTTGAATTGTTTTTGGTCAGTCCGTGTTGCTACCCGTCCTCGTCTCAACGTCAACTCCAAGTCGCTTTCGTAGGTTACGATTCGTTTGCGGACGATGAACCTCAAGTTGAGGGCTTTCCTGAGGCAAGCACTCTAGGATCTAAGATCTAGGAACGTTGCTTACGATTAGATATATACTGGTAACTGAGCCGAATTCCCTGGCGCTCGGTTCCGAGAGTATGCAATATTTTCCCATAACTTATCCATCCGTGCCCGAGGTGTGTCTTTTTTATCATGTGCGCATGATGGTTGTTTCGTCTAGTCTGTTCAAGGTTTGCCAGCTCGTCTGTGCACTGTCTAGAATGGCCTCAGGTACTGACTCTCACTGCGAAACTAGCGTGTTGCGTTCGCAACTCGCTCAGCCGTGTTCCCATGCTGTCACATCAACATTATTGATGACTTCGGCCGATGGGCTAGAACCTTGGCTTGGATATCGTCGGTAATGACAATCCAATGGATAATACCCATCATGTTTTACTTGGACTCTCATAATTGTTTCTCCGAGACCCTGGACTCTGAGGTGTGTGGAGTGTCTCGGAGATGACAGCACGAAGCGTGCTGAAACGTGGACGGGCAATATTGACTACCAAGAAAACGGGAACGCGTGTCTCAGTTGATTCTTCACTCGCCTATGCCCTTCATTCTCGTTCACTCACGAGCAGTTACACCCCATTCGATGTGGGTACATACAAGTCCGTTGGAATATTGGTGCAGACATCGACATATCAAAAACGTGGTGTGGCTTCTGGAACTTGAATGTTGTTTACCAGTTTGCCGCCATACCTAAGTGCATGATGGACGGTTATTATGCTATCTTTCAGGACTCAACTCGCTGAAGGACCTGTCATGTCAAGTCGTCACATGTAAGAGAAGTCCCTTGGGCAATTCCATCTCATCTGCCATGACACACTGTTCATGGCGCAGGTACCATGCGTATGCTCGCTAAAGGATAAGGCACTTCTTGCATCCTGAGATATGGTCGCCTCCTGGGTGTTTATAAACGGTTCAACTTCAATGTAAACGAACGTCCCACCGAAATCCTCTACTTTGAAAGTAATCTCACAGACAAAACCATCATGCACGTAACGCTGCTCGTATCTCTCGCATTATGCCTCGGTATTGCTGCTGCTGCCCCACTTCCAGCCACTGGCGTGGTGAACCGTGACAGTATGACTTTTGATGTATCTGACATACTTCCTTGAAGCTGACGGTCATATTAAAGCCGGAGTAGAGAGTTCAGGTGGTGTTTACAATCAGCAAGTAGGCCGGGCGTCCAGCAAGTGAACCGCAGTACGGCCGCTACTCTGGTACCGAGCAAAGGCTATGGTCCGACCTGTGACGAAGACCGATGTGCGTGTCCACTCGGTTACTAATTAACGTGTTGTCGATGATGATGATCTTCGTCCAGGTGGAACAAACTCGTCTCATTCTTTTTTGCATTCAAACCTCACTCCCCTTTCCTTTTCCTTCTATTCTTCGAGCTTCTCATTGCCATCCTAGAGTGGTCTCACACTTTTGTTCTCGTGCATATGTGACTGGTGTTTTGGTGCATTTTAGACTATATCATAAATTATATCACATTCGGGGTCTGGAAGAGGATTTTCCATATCACGTACCTTGCACGTATACCCACATCTCGTTCAATTACTCCCAGGAGGACCCCAGGACCCTGCCCCTGAGTACTGCTGCTTCCTCCATTCTGCCCCACTCCCAACATTACAGAAGTGGATGTCATGTGCTTGCCGCATACACCATCCTTCTTTGCTCCATGCATGTGCTATTGCCATTACCCTCCTTCCTCAACTCCCATGGATTGTTCTTTCGCTTTCACAACATTGATCTCACCTCGAGCAAGTTGCAACGGCGCTCGGTCGTCTGTGGGGAGCTGTTTCAGCTTCGCAGCTCTTATGAAGAGTCGTCATTTACTCATCCCGATTGTGCTCTCAGACTTTGGGAATAAGTAGTCCGCCGCGTCAGATCATGCTAGTTCGGTTCACGAACAAACTTTGATCCACACTTATGAAGGAGCTGTTTGCTTCCGTGAAGCATCATGATGTCGCTGGAGAGCAATTGTTGTTCACACTCTCGCAGGATGCCCAGGGTACATTGCGCCGTGCGCAGAAGAGTCCTCAGAACATGAGCCATATGTTCGAGATTGAGCGGGTTGCCAGGCTTCGAGAGATCCCTCCAAAAGGAGAACTCCGTGCTTCAGCTCACTCCGGGTTGGCGGTCATACTCAATGCTACAGAAAACCGCTACGATCCGTTGATTGTTCTGGCCGACATGGATCATGTCATGTGAGTTCAGTTTTTAATATGCCCATGTGTCTCGCTTTTTTTGTTGTCCAACTGCTCCTTTCACGTTTCTTTCTATCCACGTAGCTAGTTTCTATGATACCAAGTATTCGCAACTTGGACACACTGGCAAGGCATTCGACCTCGTCGTATCATCCTATTTCCCTTTTCTTTCCATTCTCGCACCGTCACCCAATCCTGTTGTGCCTCCTGGTGACGATCTCCACCTCGTTATTCCTCAGCCTTCCTCTAACGGCCTATCCCCACTCGGTGATGAGGAAGATGGAACACATCAAGGAGGTAATCTGTAACTCAACTTCAGTGCGAACTAACCTCGAAGAATCCCTTGTTAGAACTGTCGAAGAAGTAGTTTCTCTGATGAAAGAGGCCGACCCGGTCCATCCGCGTAGATCCTCCCAGCCTGAGCAATGGTCTTTGTCTCGCCGGCCGACGCCGATTGAACCTGCGAAACACTATTGCATTGTTGCGACCCGTGGCGGCCTTTCCTTTCTTTCTGCTTGTCAGACAGCGACGGGTGATGATCGTCTCTCCGATGAGGCCGTCTATATCACAGCGAGAATATTGTTCGCCGGTTTCAGCGGTGTCATTGCTACAATGTGGCCGATCAGAGGGTCTGCACCCAAAAATGGAAGGAGGTCAAATTATGGGGAGGCAGCACGAGTGCTATGTTCGAGATAGTCGCTGCGCGTCGTTGGGTGAGTGGCTTCCGTTTGTCCATGCAGGTCTTTAAATGTTCGATGTGCGTTTACAGCATTGTATGTTCCGCTGGCATGTATGTAGTGCGCAGATTGAACGATTCTTTACTCTGCGATGTTGAAATTAGAATCTAGGCTATAGTATGTCCAACGTCCTGCCTGATCGCGTCTGCATGGGGGCCATATGAGTACTACATATGACGTAGGTATAACCGCGACACGCCACCTATCGTAGCATCACCGTCGTTGTACGGGCAGACGTACGCGTAAAGTAAATCATCGTCGCACGATTATGAACATGTAACATGAGAGCGCTTCTATATGCAACATCCCTCCATCAAAATCCTGTCGTGCCGTGTTCTGTGATTGCCAACCGTCGTGAGCGATGAAATGGGGACAAGAAAAAAAGGCCTTTTATAATATACATCTCCGCGCCGTACCCCTTCCATCGACAGACACCATTCATCGCGCGATTCCCTGTGATTCTTCCGCTCAAATGGGATCACCACGTCCTGGACAACGTGAACGAGCGTGTCGCCTGATGGGCCCAGCCGTTGGTGCCACTGAACGAGTGAGCGAGTGAGCAAGAGACAACACATTCGCGCACGAGTCGCAAGGTCCTGACGACGGGGTGGCTTAGATCGTTACGGACGACCACACCTCGACCCACCTGTAGTGCGGTGTGGTGTTCACCTCATCATTCGGTCATGCGGCATTTGGCGATGAAGAAGTGGACGGCGGTCGATGGCGCGAGTGGCATTTACCCTAGCTAGTGCGAATCGCGAATCTTGAGATATCCGTATCCCTATTCGCCGAGGACATCGCGTCACTATCAACGTGTGGTCGGAAATCAAATACCTGTTGGACTTGCATTCGCACAGCGCGCTGCGTATAGATGGACATAGGGATGAGGATCCACCCATTCGCACGAGAATCGGACGAGTCCCTGATACAGTGCGGTTTTGACCCTGATGTGACGCCTCATCATGAAAGCATAACTACGCACCTCGACCCATCAAGACCGTGTGCTACGCCTGTCCTTGTATCGCCACTCGTTTGTAGACAAAGACAAGACGAGGGGGAATCACTGCCCCCCTCCGCCGTGCAGGACACTCGCTCCACGTCACCTAGAACGGACGGGGTACGAATCATCAAACGAATCATCGTCCCTCCTGGACGCTGCGCATCCAAGCCCAACCCTGACACGAACGCCCCACCTTCACTTCCTTCATAATGCATCATGAACCATATCAGCCCATACGCGAAACAAGCCTAACGCATCACGCACTACGCACCAAGTGTGGCGTTCCAGGACATGGGGACAATGGGGACATATTACCCAGTTGTCCGTTCTGACGCACATGAAATGGTGATCGTGATCACGAATGGGTCGTGTGTGATGCCTCTGCGTGCCTCTGGCGAACATCGATCCCCGAGTCAGACTATGGGTATGGATAGAGTGCCATCAACCAGGAGGCACGACGCAACTTGGCGTTTTGCCTGCCAAATCCGAATCGCCGCGCCGATAGCGATGGAATGAACACTACACTGCCGTGCAAGGACATCCCTGCGTACGCAGATAAGACATGGGGCGCCGTCTTAAACACCAAGGGCACCACAAACCGGTGCCCAGTACCAGTGCTGGGCTGTGGTCCTGTCGAACGGCGACTCGACAGAGATGAAAGGATAACATCAATCGTATCACGAAAACAGACCTGCGCCGTGCAGAATCATGCACATCTAAACCGCGAGGCATGTTCGCTCAAGAAGAAGCCCACAGGATCTGGATCGGGAGAACTTCAAACAGTGGTGTAACATGATCGAGAAAGAAGACGCAGCTATCCCTTGACCCTTGCGACGTCGACATCGATGGGCCTCTTGTGCACACACTCGGCCGGCGTGTACGTATCGGTAACGCCTATACACGGCAGGTATATATTGCATCAACGACAGTCTGTCTTGGCACGACATGGCGCAGGCGTAGCTCGTTTCGCATACGAGTATTCAATAAACTGCAACACCGTACAATGCAAGCGGTAGTATGTTATCGTAGACACCGCTGTTAAATGATGTCGATGACCGAAGGCCATATCCTATGTTATCACCGTCATCCCGTCAGCCCGTCTGCAAGGGAGAATGGAAAATAAAAGAGTGGACGTACTCGAGCAACGCAATCAACGACTGAATCACGGCCCATATAAACGGGATCCACCTAGTCCTTCCTCAGAAACCGACAGACAAGCAAAACGCAAGGACGAGAACGCACGTCGACACATAAAACCCTCCAGCACGATACACCCCCACGATCACGAACGCGATCACAGTAGCACCAACAACTGCGCTGAGCAAGCTGATCATCAGAAAGGCAAAGAACACGAGGAGGGCAAAGGTCCACCGGGACCGACGGGCATTAAGCCGAGGTGGTCGTAGCCATTCGTCGGTCGGGGCGGGCGGGAGCGCTTGGTATGGCTGTTGAGTTTGAGACTGTGAGCGGGAGTGAGATTGAGAGAACGAGTACGACGAAGAGTGCTGGCGCGAATGCGATTGCTGCACGGGCGGTACTTCGAGGACGATCGAGTCCCGCACTATCCTCGTGGGCGGAAAGAGAAAGTTGAAAAATGCGTACGAGCCAGCGACGAAGTTGAATGGGAGGTGAAATATCAGTGTCCAATAGAGCGTGAATCTAAAGACGTCTGGGATGGGATCAGCTTCCAAAAGACGTTGGACGAGGTGCAAAAGTACCGCCTGGATTCGAGAGGTAATAACCGCCTGGTCGAGCGGGGGTACCGATGAAACCAAGTTCGATGCGAGGGCTGTAGAGCGAGGGCCACGAAAAGTTGTTGAACTGGGTAGTGCTCATGTCATGACTTTCAAGGAGAATATTCCATTTCGGGCAAACTCTTCAGTCACACCAGCGGCCGGTCAAGCGAGTCGGAAAATATATAAAATACAGAATGCGCGGATCTTCCAGGCTAGCAGTATGACTAGAATGCATCCGCAACATCCTTTACCCAACCCACAACCTTGTCCTCCACTGGTCAGCATTTTTGTTCCATCTTCCCGGATGACGGGTGTGGTGCTCCTCCGGCCAAAGTTCCCATGCCCTCTCATTGTTGGTGGCTGATTTCTCTCGCTCTATGATCTACTTGCAAAACCTCTCCAGGGCAGAAAGTACCTTTCCACTGGTTGAGCTCGTCTCTCAACGCCCAAGTGCCGAAACGATAAAGCACAGCATTGGCGTAGACAATGTCGAACAGAACATTAGGGGGCCAGTTATCCACATCACTTGGCATTCGAAGTGGACATCCTGGTTTGAGAGTGCAATCGCCAAAAAAAATACTCTGGTGTGCCAGTTGTACACCTCTTCTCTGTCGGCAACGCAGTGGAGTCAATGTCGCTCGTGCTCATGACAAAGTTTGGTGGCTGATCATCAGAGCAATCGGACTCTGACGAAGCATCACCAATGTGACACGCACCACTAAGAACGCAACAAGTTTACCTATTTCATCGTGAGTAATCTTGTTTAGTAAAATACCATTTCGAATGCTGTGGATTTCGTCCACAATGTCATTCTGCTTGGGGTCTCGACTGCAACGCCGAGTCAAAGTCGATTTGTACTGCCATAGAGTGAGTGATGTGACAAATTGAGAAGTAAAGAAGGATACCGTATCGTCTTTGTCATGGGGCACGAGGTGCGCAACAGCGCAAAGCACCTCCTGTCAAAACACACCGTTTTCCATCCCGCTCTGCCACATCGGTATGAAATGGCTCTGTCAAAGACGTGTCATCACTACTTAGTAGAAATGAGGTCTTCATCTTCGTTGCCCGCACTGCCCATGTCCCTCAGCGCTGGTATGATAGCATAGAATCACGGACTCGGTTGTTAGCTTAGCATTGTAGTCCACAACATTGGCGACTTATAACTGAAAGAAAGGTCACCCCACACCCCTGTGAGAACTCCAATGGCATAGCGAATCCATTTATAGGGACATTGTGAGACTTGGAGATATCAAGTGGGATGGTGAGGCAATGGACCCATTTCCGATCGCTATCGACTTGTGCGTTACTATGCGCAACTTTGCAAGAGAATAACACAAAGACTTGAATCTCGGAGGGAGGTGTTGCGGCCATACTGAGGTATTCAGGCCCAGTTAGAGTGAGAATTAGGTCCTCTGTACTGCTCGTGGCTTGTGGAGCCAATTGAACGATATAGATGACCAACGTTACTGTCTCGAGTGCGATTAGGAAGAGCCTTACTACCCGAGATTGTTTACGTAAGTAAATATTTTATTTTTATTTTTCGCTCTACGTCAATCCAGTCCGGAGCTTACGTAAGTTGGTCTTAAATGATGTAGCACGTAGTATGGTAAAGACGAAGGTAACTCCTTGACGGCTTCTTCATCCTTGAGTGTCTTGTGGCAAGGTACTCAAGGATGAAGAAGCTGTCAAGGACGACCAGGTGCAGCAGCAAAAACAAGAACGTGCGGAAGGTGCAGCGCATTATTCTCGGCTTAAAGACAATCTAGGTTGGCTTACTCATGATATTGCCATACGTCGTGGTACCACCAGTGCAAGAGGCCGAGGAGAGGGGTAGGACTTGGTGGATAGGATTGGGAGTTGTGTAACGGAAGCTTAACGCAAACTTGCCAGTCATTACTAGTCGAGGTTTATAGTCTCCTCGAAGCTCGCTAGGCTAGATATCCAGAGATAATACATAGATCAAACCGAGCAGTCTCCAACTCGACTTTTCGTACAGAAAAACAATTGTTCATCCATCACCGTCGACCATCATATCTCGTCGCTCATCTGCCCTCGTAGGGCGTTCCTCCCCACCATCCTCACATGGCGATTGAAATCCATGTTTCGGCGTCTGATATCCACCTCCGTCCTCTCCCTCCTCATTCAGACGTAACTCGCTCAACGATGCGCGTGCCGACATCTCGCCCAGTCGAATTTCCGTCCGTAGCCCATCTGGAGAAGGATATGCTGCTGGGGTGGACGGAACAGAGAGTGGCGTATCGATCTGTGCCGGTGTCGACGGAGTGGACGACAAGGCAGGCAGCGAGTTCAGGTACCGTTCGCTCAGTGACGTCGTGGGATCAAACGGCTCGTCGTGTGCTTGCTGCTGCCGTTGAACACCAATGATGCGCAGTCGTTCCACCCATCTGCAATGTCAGGCCGACATCAGTGCTTCCAACCACGAACAAAGCCGCGACTTACGTGTCTGCGCGATCCAGACTTTCTTTCACAACACCTGTCACGCCACGCATCATATCCAAACTCTCGGTCGCGAGCGTCAGAATATGCTGAGCAGCCCGCGTGGCCGTGCTCGCGGTCGGACGGCCCATACTTGCACGCGAAGATGCCAGTGGTGACGAAGCACGAGACGACGCGGGTGTGCCGGATAGAGACCGATCTGGCCCACCAGCAGTACGTTCTTTGCGATTTCGGCCACTTCGCCGGTTGTTGCCCGTGTTGCCTGCTGATGCACCCGCAACTGAACTCGCGCCTGGTGTTCCTTCCGGAATACCATGCATAGCACTCGCACTCGCCGCGCTTGCCCATCGCCGAGGGAGATGTAGGATGAACCCCCGAACGCGTGCCCGCGCAGGTTCAGGCAGTGCGCTACCAGCGTACTTGCTGACAACATCTACGACTTGGCGGATGGTGTCCACAACATCTCTGCGAACGTCGTGCAATGTGCGCATGTGTGTCGGAGAGATATAAGCGTCTGACGCAGATGTATTGGCGACATAAGAATGGAGGGAGTCGATAAAGTCGCGGAGAATAAGGATCTGTGAGTCGATATGCACTGTGGCGTACTGTGACACAAATGCTTGAGCAGAGTGCAGCAGGTTGACATGTCGATGGTACAAACTTGAAGCCATTGGAGGCAATACTTTAACCGTCGCATGCTTTCTTCGCTTACTGCAGCACCGATGCCGCCTGCTTCGAGGAGAACAGTTTGCCAACGACTTCGCGGGACAACTTGACGCTCGGCATTCTCGTCCGAATGAGCGTTTGGATCTTGAGATGGTTGGGTCGGAGTGCTGCTTTCTGATGCTGTTTGTGAAGTCGAAATCGCGTATCAGAGAAAGTAGACATGAGATAGGCAGAAAACTTTACAGTCATTTGTGGCGTCGGGTAAAAAATCATCATATTTCGAGGCACTTGGTGTAATTGCGGTGTCGGGGCTTTGAGAAGCTGGAACATCTACCTGCATCCCGTCGTCGGTCGTGGACGCGCGGCGATACCTCTCGAACTGTAAATGTCGGATATAGACGATATAGCACAAGTCGGGACGCAGATACACACCCTATCGAGTTGCCTGCAGGCGAATTCGTCCAGTTGATTGACGTCGACAGGCAATCTATCGATGACGGGACGAGAAATGTTTTTCACAGAACATTCCATCATTTCTGCGCCATACTGGCACCCATTTGACAGATAAGAAACGAATAAAGCAGAAGCGCGGAAGACATACTTTGACGACACGCGAGGTCGCCTTTCCATGCTCATAGGCTCTGAGTGCGGTGCCGACGAGTGGTAAATTGGACACCCTGGATACGAAATCTGGTGGAACAGTGTCTGGTGTTGGTGACGTTGGGTGCGACGATCGCGAGGTGCTGTTGGGTGCTACGGAGAGAGATGATTATGGGGATATGAAGACAAAGAGAGGAACGTGCATTGTGGTGTTCTTGCGTTCTTCATGTCGTCCAATGCGCAGACGGCGATGCGAACGCTTTCGTCGTGGTCATCGATAGATACTGGGCTGGTCGGCGGGGACGATGAGGACGATGGGTTCGCCATCGTCGTCGGCGATGTAGTGTCGCGAAGAAGAGGTGGCCAGCGCCCATGCAACCGCTTTCACGTGTTTTTGCAAATTTACCAAAAATGGACCGATCCTTGGAGATCTACCATAAAAGGGAAACCCCTGATACGGAAAACATTCAATCCGAAAAAGGAAACTCTCCTGATGTCTGGACCACCCATTCAATCATTGCAGTCTCCTAACCAGCCGCTTTGAGCGATCAATACATTCGCCACACCCACTTATTGCCAGTGCTATTCACAATGCGGCTACGTCTCCCCTCCATCACCCGACATGGCCGACATCGACAGAATGTTTCGCAGCGAGCTCGCCGTTCTCGCAGAAAACCACCCCCACTCTGACATATGGGCCATCGACCCCGCCATCGGTTCCACAACTCATCCCGCTCCCTTCGACGAAGACGCCGTGAACTGGCACACTTCCCTCGATATCTCTGCTCCCTCAGACTCTCACAGCGACTCCGTATTCGGTCTATTCCCCGCCCCCCACCGTCGTCTCGGTGGCCCTACCTCAGCCGACCACTATGCCGTGCACCCCCAGTCGACCGTACACCCTGCCGACCTCTCTCTCGGTACCACAGCACCCGTACCACTCGCTATGCCTGTCCCGGTCCCACCACCCCAGATACCATTCACCGGCTCCTCGTCCAGCGGACAGCCATCCCTCTCCCCCAGCGATTCGTTCTTCCTGACGTCCTCCTCTGAAGACATGGATAGCGATGATTTCGATTTCGCCTACCCATCCGATTCAGAGTACCTCCCTTCCCCGGTCAGCATCGACCCCGCCAGCCTCTCCGTACCGAGTACCTCGTCGGCCGACAACGAGGTACTCACCAACGCTCCCGCCATCCGTCCTTCCCGCCGTGGATCCCGCGCCATGACCAAAGTCCCTGTCCCGATTCCCAACCTCATGAAAAAGTCACGGGGACGCAAAGTCCCGACGTCCAACGGAGAACCCATCTACGCCGCCAGCAGGGACAAGACTAAAAAAGGCGTACGAACCTATATCTGCCACGCGGAAGGGTGTGGAAAGTGCTTCGTGCGAGGCGAACATCTCAAACGGCACATTCGGTCCATTCATACCGAGGAAAAACGTGGGTGTAGTTTTTGAGCATTTCTTCTTGTGATTCTCTTTGCGTCCTCGTCGCTCGTTGGCTCACCTCTTCCTCCTTTAAAGCATGGGTGTGTACGTACAAGGATTGCAATCGCGCGTTTAGCAGACAGGACAACTTGAACCAACACTTGCGTATTCACAAGCTGCAAGACGATGACGATTGATATGACGTATCATTAGGGGCCATCAGAGCAATGGACACGGACACGATTTCACGTTATCGTTATTGCATCCTTATTCCATGTATCTTTCATCTGTCGTCCACAATGCATTTTGGGGGTCGTTGGGCATTCGATATTTATTTTTCCTTGGGCACGGCATGGGATCATGGATTGAGTGAAGGCATGGCGAACAGGTAAAGAAGAAGAAAGAGTACACTCGATGACGACTCCAAGCCTCTCACATAGGTCGCGTGCAAGGCGACAAAAGTATAATTTTGGCCACCTCATCCTCGACCTACTCATGCCTCGGTTGTTGGTCTGGCGCGCTTCTTGGCAACAGTGTTCTCCCTAACGTCATACCATCCATCAACGTCCAAACCGAGAAGCCGTATGCATGCCCGCGCTCACCTGAACCCGTTCTTGAATCGCCTTGGCACGTGCCTGAGGTACCGCATCCTACCCGTCCCAGTCGTCTTTCGGCGCTTGGCCTTCAATCCCCACTCGTACGAACGAAGTTTGGCAGAGGGGTAGCCGCATTGCGCGCAAGCTGTGATATGAATTGGGTAACCTAACTTGAGAGATACCTCCGAAAGACGCACTCTTGTGTTGTCTGTGCAAGGCTCGGTTGCCACAGCGCCGGCAGAGTGTATGCGTCTTCGTGTGGCGCTTGCTATTCGAGTTGTGTACAAGAAAGAGAAAACAAACGCAGCATGAGCGGACCAGATCAATGTTCGACGCGACAGAGAACGTACCCAAAGGACGAAGTACCTGATCACCGCCAAAAAGAGAGAAGCAGAGGCAGCATCGAGACCCTCGTCAGCGGCCATTATCTAGGCGCAAAACGTCATTCAAACGAACCTTTTGTCTGTTAATAAAGAATCGAGCGGTCAGCATCCGACGTGAATGACACCATGATATCCGAGTGGAAGGTGAAAGACGCCTTAGTTCAACACTTCACCCAGCTGATCCTGCATACATCCAGCCGTCATTCGACCCATCCAACCTCTTTCTACGCCAGATGGGATACACGTAGGCAAGAAAAACGTATATCACAGCGTAAGGGCATCAATACTCACCATGTTGTCGTTTTCTTGAGGATCTTGTGTCGGAGGTTGGCGTCAATGGGAAGGCTGAGACCGTGCGAAGAAATTAGCATCGTGTGAGTTTCCATGTGCTTTCCAAAAAGAGATGTGATGGGCCAACCTCATCCGCCCACAGAACTCACACATGACTTGGACGAATAGACGTGAGTGAACACACGTCTGTTTGGCCAAGTCGTCTGACGTTCTTCAAGAAATTGGTTCGTTTCTGTCAAATATTCGAACAGTGGTTCAATACCACTAGTCGTTGTCAAACGCAACATATACATCAGGATCTCTTTCACTCCTCCACTATCAATCTCGTCTGCGACCACGGATCATTCCACAATTCCGCATCGGACAGGCAGGCGCTGACGGATTGATGTAGTTTGAAGAATGCACCGTCATCTGCGAATCGGATCACCCATGCCCATGTGACGCTCCTTTAATATGCGACACTGCCCGAATCGCCACGATTCGGACACAGCGTGTTAAAAAGATGCACCCGCTCACGTCTGTGCAGTTGGCTGGGACAAGATGGCAACTGATAGCACTCCACATCCACCCGTAGCTAAAATTTACATGATCGGGAGATGGACTGAGACTGTATTGTACGGTACGTCTCACATTATCTCTGCCAGCTATCTTCCGCTATACTAATCACATGCTTGAAGGCGTCAAGTACGTTCAAGCGGGTGAATTACACTATGGGGATGCCGATGAACTGCAGTTGTGCCATGTACGGATTGTGTATGTTCGTTCTCTTGCATAGAGGGAAGATCGCCACTCTGCGTTGGTAGGTGCAAGAGCGTCGACCACTTGCACATCGCTGACCACGCATGGATGTTAGGATGCTTGTGGCGACGTCTACAATATTATTCCTTCTTTGTACTGCGCATGTCGGGGTATCCCTGCAACAATTGCTCGATGTGTTCGTGTATACGCCAACAGATGTATCCGACTACGCCACGACATATTTCCTCAACTTCACTACCACAACGCGCGCCCTCGAGGACAACCTGTACGGAACTATGGTACGCAATCCTCGTAAATTAGCATACCAACGTTACGCTGAAGGGAATAATACAGGTGCTCGCCCAACAGGCAAGTTGAATAGGCCCACAATGATATGAGTAATAAGACCGTCCTTGTTATCAATTACATTTGGCGTTTTTCTACACGATTGGAGGGTCGTCATAATTCCTGTAGGGAGGCAATCATTTGGATCATATGTGTTAATATGACTGATATTGTTACAGATGATATTGACCACCAGTTCGGCGGGTTCGCCACATTCTCGTTGCACTTGATTTGGTCTCTAATATCTGTCCTAGGTTTCCTTTACTCAGCATCGGCCTTAGTTACACTCAAGAATGACGAATCGGAAACAGTGTCCTCGCTCCTTTTATCAGCATGGGTGTGCGAATCCACTTTTAACGTGTCTGTAACGACAGCGATCGTGTGGCGTCTCTGGTGGATGGGTCGGACGATGGCTTCTCTGACGGCTACCAAAACCAATCAATTCGCGTCTTCGATATACATTGCCATCGAATCGGGTGTCATCCCCGTGGTCATCAGCACCATCGCGCTTGCACACTACGTGAACCGTGTTGCGTTGGCCGGGACGTCGCTTCTCAGCTGGTCGTATGTGCCAGTCCTGACGTTCCTTTTCCTGCTCAAACTGACTCACTCCATGTTTGGCAGACGTTAGCCCCACTCTTGATCATCGTGCAGGTCGGGCTGACCGATGGCCAATATCGTATTTCAAACGGTGATAGTTCAAAAACGGTACCAACAATGCCGGACAAGATCCAATTCCAAGTGTGCATTTCTGATGAGCGAGAGTCGCCGAACGACCCGAAGATGCCAATTCCTATGATATTGTCCCGTTCTGAATTGGGTCCTGCGCGCGATGCTCATACTCATGGTACCGAGTTGTCTCGGACAGATGGTATACTACGTCCTGAGCTTGAGCTTTTGGGTCGTAGTCCATATAGTAGGTAGTCCACGGCCTTCCCTGATTGGAAGAATGACCTAGTTTTAGTTAACTAGTCAGTTCAAGCTTAATGACGACCAACTTGGCTCAGCAGATACAATCCTTAGCTTCACTTACTATATTTCCCTTTATGGACACATTGTTCGTTTCATTCCCCCTCGTTCATTCAATACCATGACCATGGTAAGACTCACACATGAG